>JACXGM010003047.1:17693-31711 GCA_016801145.1 Umbra pygmaea | reverse complement strand
GTTTACTCTGTGACTGCTGTGTGTTTACTCTGTGACTCCTGTGTATTTAGTCTGTGACTGCTGTGTGTTTAGTCTGTGACTGCTGTGTGTTTACTCTGTGACTGCTGTGTGTTTAGTCTGTGACTGCTGTGTGTTTAGTCTGTGACTGCTGTGTGTTTACTCTGTGACTCCTGTGTGTTTACTCTGTGACTCCTGTGTATTTAGTCTGTGACTCCTGTGTATTTAGTCTGTGACTGCTGTGTGCTTAGAGCTCCCCTCCGATATTACCGACTGTTTAAATGAAAGAGAGAATTTGATGGTCTGTGTTTACAGCAGCATAACGTCTACAGTATCTACTGGGTTAATATGTGTAATGTCTGTGTTTACAGCAGCATAACGTCTACAGTATCTTTTGGGTTAATATGTGTAATGTCTGTGTTTACAGCAGAATAACGTCTACAGTATCTCTACTAAGATAATATATGCAACGGCTCTGATTCGTGATTTTGTACAGTACACAGCTAAAACGGAAATGTGTTATTGTTGAAACCCAACTGTTAAAAGGACTACATTCTTTATAGTTGTGATATATGCCAGAACAACTGCTGGTTTAGAAATTCATACTTTATAGTTCATCTGGTGACAGTCAGAAGTGAGTCTCTTTCCTATTGTATCTGACCTTGTTCCAAACTGTTATCTCTTTGTTGAACAAGGTCCACTTTTGTTGAGTGAATTGTAGCACACAAGCGCGCACACACACGCACATATGCACACACTGGCTCTTGGTTTCCACAGCAACCGTGAAACGATGTCAGCTCTCCTCAGAGCATCTTCTCCTGAAGGATGTTAACATTAGGGAACGTTCCGGTAAACAGACACAGTATATAATGAAATATAAATAACAACAGGGTGAGTTCAGGTGGCAGTCAGTGTGTTTGCCAGCAGATGGAGGAGCAGTAGATTGCAATGCTCACTGCTAGCAATGATGGCATTACTGAAAACATTGCTGCACAGAGAAAAAGATAATGTTTTATACTATTAAAGTACTGCTTATTCACATATTAATGACGGAGATGCTACTGTCTATCTGTCTGTTTCTCACTGCATCTCAGCCATTTTGAAATTGTCTGTCTGATCTACTCTGTGTATTGATACTCACCATGTAATCCTCTAAATCTATCCAACTTCCTCCTCTTTCCTCTCCACCTCCCTGGTGTTTGTTCTGTCAGGACCGTATCTACTGGACGGACAGGGAGCGGGAGGCGGTGTACAGCGCTAACAGGCTGACAGGACAGGAGGTCACCACACTGGCCGAGCATCTCAACGACCCCCTCAGTATCGTGGTCATACACCCCCTACGGCAGCCGCGAGGTGTGTGTTTTGTTTGTTTGTGTGTGTGTGTGTATGTGTGTGAGAGAGACAGACAGTTAGAGTCAGAGATTTGTGTGTGTGTGTGTATATATACAGAGTATAATTAGAAGTATACCATCCAAGGTAAATAAAGGAGCACCTTTTTTAGTTAATCCTCACTTTAAAAATGTCAACTGTAAGCTTCTTGCTAAGCTCAGGGTCAGGTTAAGAATAAGGGTTAGGGGTTAGGGGTTAGGGTTTAGGGTTTAGGGTTAGGGGTTAGGGGTTATGGTTAGTCGATTGTTGAAAGTGTCTACAGGTGGACGATCAGGACTGTACAAGTAAAGTGTTAAATATGTATGCAAATGTTTTATGTGGACTACGGTAATTATACCCCACGGTTGTCTTCAGAGGTTTATACCAATTGATTATTCCTGATCATATGCGATAATGTCACTGAGAAGAATTACTGTATTTCCTTTGTATTGTTTTCGACTGTTACAATATCCAGATAAACTTGAATGTTTTTTCCTCCTGGCTCAGGATTTTGTCTAGACAGTGTCTTGCATTACTCAAATTTACGAGCTGGGAGGTTTTTGTGTTGAAGTTTTGTACCTTCCCAATTTTGTGAAGACCCATGTGTGCTTACGGCCTCACCGAAGCAGCACCTGGCCGGTGATGGTAACAGATTGAGACTAAAGCACATCTCGCCAAGCCGTTCCGTTCATATCACGCTGCTCACACCACCAGGAAATGCTGTCCAGCACCGGCGTGTTTGGGGAAGAAGGAATTCAGCAGCCTTCAACCTATATTGAGATGCCAATCTGTGACCCAACACAAGGGGGTGATAGAGAGCAATGTGGCTAAGCCACTCTGTGCAACACCAGGCCAAACAACCCTCATCCGAGGCCCTGGGGCATTGTGATCCTGATGTGACTATGATATGCACTCCTCTGAGAGGCAGTAACGCACGGCTGCGTCATTGGGGAGACCCATAAAACTGTTTTTACCTGGATCAGACCGGTTTTAACAGGATCCCCAGGGCTTTGGCTGAGATACGGTGTGTGATCGGGACCTGTTGTCCTGCAACAGTCATAAATATGTAAAGACTAGCTGCTAAGGGGACCTACGTGTTTCTCGCTGGGTTCCAGTGCAGTCCCTTCTACACCCACTTCATGATTTTATTATGTAAAACAAAGTGACCGATTCGCCCTAACGTGTGTACACACTGCCTGAGTTGGCAAGGAGTTGCTTAGACACATGGACCCTCTAACATGGTGCGTCTAACCTTACTAACACTGATTTACACAGGCAGACCAAATCAGGTCTTTTATTTCACCAATCAGATTTGTTCTATCGAGCATTATCCGGAACAAAGAGTGATCACGTGTGTCTGTGTGTCTCCAAGGCCCCGACAGCTGTAACCTGGGCTTGGAGGTCAACGGCGGCTGTGAGTACCTCTGTCTCAAGGCCCCCCAGATCACAGAGCACTCCCCAAAATACACGTGCGCCTGCCCCACAGGACAGGACCTGGGCCCCGACATGCGCGGCTGTGTGCCAGGTGAGAGGGTGGGCGGGGCCACTGGAGGCTGTTGGAGGGTGGAGTCACCCTTTCATTTCCACTACATTTCATTCCATTTACGCCAAAATCATGAACCCATGTAGCTAGCTGATAAAGCATTGTAGGTGTCATTCCAACAACTTCCCAGTGTGAAAATGTCGCTGTGAAAGAGTGTATGTTAAATATACTTACGTGTCCTGCTCCCGCATTTGTGTGTGATTTCACTTGATCGTCATAATGTTTTATTCCAGTTCTGTTTCCAAGATAATACAGCTGCACGTGGTCTGTGTGACTTGAATAACGTTATGACTAGGGATTCACCGATTCCGATACTGGGATTGAAAATGTGTCTGAAACTGGCCAAAAATACAGGATCGGGTATCGGCATATGGGGTCCGATACCATGATCCGATACCATGTCCTAATAAGGTGCAGTAAACACGAGAGTCGTTGTAGTGACGGGTCATTCAGTACGAAAACAAAGTTATCCATTGCTGTACATGTAGAGTGTCCTTTAGCCAGTGTTTAAGATTTAATTATTAATCTCAGACATGGTTACCAAACAGATTATTCTAAAACAAATGTACAAAAGTTAAATTAAATGAAAAACTGATTCAACCAATATTGTACCATAAGTTAAGCGTTAGAACCCAAACAGTAGAGTAAAATTACCTTTCGGATTTGCTGAAATATGTAACTGCAATTAGATTCCCTACAGACATTCAGAGTTCAGACACGTGTCCCATGTCTCTATAATGTCTGACAGTACAATGAGCAGATGCATGCTTTACATTATGTAGCATTAAAACACTGGTATCGGATCGGTACTCGGTATCAGATCAGTACTCAATGTTCAGTACTCGGATCGGTATCAGTAATGATAAAGTGGTATCGGTGCATCACTAACTATCACATCTGTTGTCTTCTGCTCCTCCTCCAGCGAACGAGTCCACCACCACATCATCACCAGCGCCCACTCGCTCTGCGCTCATCACCCGAACAAAGGTCGCCGACGACGAAAATAATTCCCCCCCTGCTTCGCGCTCTCCGCAGGCTGACGCCGGAGCGCCCCACTTAACCCCCGCCCCCACCAGCACCACAAACCCCAGTGCGAAGGAGAAAGAGCGTCTGAATAATACTGCTGCCGACAGAATCCTCAGCCCCACCGACGCTCTGGGCCTCGGGGTCAGCCCCAACGTCAAGGAGGATAGCAACTTGTCCCACCACTGTACGTGTTTACGCTTCAAATTACCCACCACTAGTTGTAGGAACTTTCCAGAAAGATAATTTAACTTTGAGATAATTTAAGAATGACTGTATTGTATTTATAAGCCAGCTGCTTCCAGCGAGAGGCTAAGGGGGCCATGGAAACTGGTTCTATTCACCTACGGTCGCTGCTTTGGGTCATGTCAGCAGGGTTGAGATTAATTGATCCGTTCACCTGAATTTGTCTTTCAGGGAGCACCTAAAATAGAGCTCAACTTTATAAGGCTCTACTTTTGAGCAGGACCCGCTGAGCTCTATAGGGAATAGGGTGACATTTTGGACACACAGGATGTGTTATCTGGGGCCATGTCGACCTTGTGTCCTTACGAATGCTCACCCTTTCCAAAATGGATGTAAATAACCCCTGCCAAATGGTAGCCTGTTTCCAACTTAACAACGTCACCCTCAGTGTAACTGCTGCCTTAAAATGAGTCTGACATTAGTGAGAGAGAAGAATGTCTCCCCGTGTCCTCTTCAGGAAGCGGTCGCTTCACTGAAATGATGACCTAGAGAAAGTGTGTGTGTGTGTGAGTCTGCCTGTGTAGTGTGTGTGTGAGTCTGCCTGTGTAGTGTGTGTGTGAGTCTGCCTGTGTAGTGTGTGTGTGAGTCTGCCTGTGTAGTGTGTGTGGGGGTGTGTGTGTGTGTGTGTGTGTGTGTGTGTGTGTGTGTGTGTGTGTGTGTGTGTGTGTGTGTGTGAGTCTTTATGGAGGTGACGTGATGCGGGGTCAGGAATGGTGCCAAGGTAACACAGTCGTGCCTCACTCTCCCTCCTTCTCTCTTCTCTTTAGCTGGAAGTGAGCATTTCCTCCTGGGGGAGAACCTGACAGTAGCAGTTTTGGGAGTGGTCATCCCTATAGGTAAGTGTTATGTACTGGCTGACCGAGGACCCTGTGACCTGCTGTCTGAAGACCCGTATCCTCTCATCTCCTCTGTCACCTGCTGTCTGTAGACTGTATCCTCTCATTATCTCCTCTGTGACCTGCTGTCTGTAGACTGTCTCCTCTCATCTCCTCTGTCACCTGCTGTCTGTACACTGTCTCGTTATCTCCTCTGTCACTTGCTGTCTGTAGACTGTCTCCTCTCATCTCCTCTGTCACTTGCTGTCTGTAGACTGTCTCCTCTCATCTCCTCTGTAACCTGCTGTCTGTAGACTGTCTCCTCTCATCTCCTCTGTCACCTGCTGTCTGTAGACTGTCTCCTCTCATCTCCTCTGTAACCTGCTGTCTGTAGACTGTCTCCTCTCATCTCCATTGTAACATGCTGTCTGTAGACTGTCTCCCGTTGTTATCTCCTCTGTCACCTGCTGTCTGTAGACTCATCTCGTCTCTGGGCTCATTGTGGCCCTCACAGACCACACCCAGAGGTTTGGCCAAACAGAAGCTGTTGTGTGTCTCTCGACATTCTGCCACCACATTTCCATCCATTTGTTGTCTGTGTTGGGCATGGAATTCCATCACAACCATAGACATCCATCACAGAAAAAGAAATCCATCACAACCATAGACATCCATCACAACCATAGACTGCCCAGGTGAGTTTGTTGTTATATTTCGTTGGAGGGCACACATGGTAATAGAGGAGATTATTGTGGTTCTTGTGGTTCTTAAACCTCGACCGTGGACCCCCAGCCATCTCTCCGTTTTACTGTCAATACCTCACTTGAATCAAGCAGCCGAGGGCTTCATGAATAGTAGACACGTTTATAAAGGTGTGCTAGCTCTGGAAGACTGTACACTGCTATAGTCTATAATCAGGATAACCTAACCGTGTGCTAGCTCTGGAAGACAGTACACTGCTATAGTCTATAATCAGGATAACCTAACCGTGTGCTAGCTCTGGAAGACAGTACACTGCTATAGTCTATAATCAGGATAACCTAACCGTGTGCTAGCTCTGGAAGACAGTACACTGCTATAGTCTATAATCAGGATAACCTAACAGTGTGCTAGCTCTGGAAGACAGTACACTGCTATAGTCTATAATCAGGATAACCTAACCGTGTGCTAGCTCTGGAAGACAGTACACTGCTATAGTCTATAATCAGGATAACCTAACAGTGTGCTAGCTCTGGAAGACAATACACTGACATAGTCTATAATCAGGATAACCTAACATTGTGCTAGCTCTGGAAGACAATACACTGACATGGTCTATATTCAGGATAACCTAACATTGTGCTAGCTCTGGAAGACAATACACTGACATAGTCTATAATCAGGATAACCTAACATTGTGCTAGCTCTGGAAGACAATACACTGACATAGTCTATAATCAGGGTAACCTAACATTGTGCTAGCTCTGGAAGACAATACACTGACATGGTCTATATTCAGGATAACCTAACATTGTGCTAGCTCTGGAAGACAATACACTGACATAGTCTATAATCAGGATAACCTAAAATTGTGCTAGCTCTGGAAGACAATACACTGACATAGTCTATAATCAGGATAACCTAACAGTAGGAGCATCAAATGGCTCAGCATTTAGGAAGTCAGACTTGAAGTTTTCTCCAGGGGGTTGTCTTGTACATACTTCTGGATAAGAGCACTTGTTAAATGAATAAAATGTCAATCTTACCAGTAAACAAAAGGGTGGTAGATTAAATTCCAATCATCTAATGTGATCACATTTATTATAATTCACATACCTGCTAAACTAAGTTTAGATCTAATGTGATTTTAATTCACATACCTGCTAAACTAAGTTTAGATCTAATGTGATCTTAATTCACATACCTGCTAAACTAAGTTTAGATCTAATGTGATCTTAAGTCACATAACTGCTAAACTAAGTATAGGCATATCAACACACAGGTGTCTGAAAGTGCAGGAAGGTACTACCTGGATCTGTCAAATAAGAAAAATATTCCTCGTACCCTGGAAACATTTGGATCTTAAAGGGTTGCTAGAGTGCACTGTATAGAAATGCAATATAGAAAATAGGGTGCCATTTCTCATGCACATGTCATGTGAAACCTAGTCACCAAATGTATAATAACTCCTACAAAATACTGGTTCATTCCCAAAGGCTGATGACCTAGCCGTCTCGATAATTAGTTTAATAAATTAAGATTTGATTGATGCCGTCATTCTGAGTCTAATGATACAGATGAATGTTTGTGTCTTAATCGACATGATGGACTGGAGAACTTGTGTGTCAGGAATAAGGACGGCTGTGTTTAGCACCAATAAAGCTAGCAGATACCATAGACTTCCCGTCATTGTTCCGATGCTAGTTATGTTTAGCTATGTTTATGTTTATAAAGCTAGCAGATACCATAGACTTCCAGTCATTGTTCCGATGCTAGTTATGTTTAGGTATGTTTAGCACCAATAAAGCTAGCAGATACCATAGACTTCCAGTCATTGTTCCGATGCTAGTTATGTTTAGCTATGTTTATGTTTATAAAGCTAGCAGATACCATAGACTTCCAGTCATTGTTCCAATGCTAGTTATGTTTAGCTATGTTTATGTTTATAAAGCTATCAGATACCATAGACTTCCAGTCATTGTTCCAATGCTAGTTATGTTTAGCTATGTTTATGTTTATAAAGCTAGCAGATACCATAGACTTCCAGTCATTGTTCCGATACTAGTTATGTTTAGCTATGTTTATGTTTATAAAGCTAGCAGATACCATAGACTTCCAGTCATTGTTCCGATGCTAGTTATTTTTGGCTATTGAAACTACCTCAAACTGTAATGATCCATGGTGTGTTATGGAAGAAGTAGAAACAAACACGATGTGTAAGGACAAATAAACATAGTTTAATATTAATAACCACTGTTATTAAAGTAAATGAGCCTCGATGGGCAACATGTATATAGAAATAGCAAACACCAAATGGATAGCAACACAGAAACAAACAAAACTTACATAGTAACAATAAGTTACCATAGACCAAACCAACAGGGAATACAAAATACAACTCTAAAACAAAACTGCTGTGGCTTTTGGCATATTGGAACAGTCGATCTATTGGTTAGTTAATGTCATGTGGCCAAGAGTCAGGGAAAATTTCTTCCTGATACAGAACATACAGACTGGAGTTGGTGAACTGGAGTACCTGAAGTAGGTGCGTCGGGAAAAGAGAGTATATAGTGTTAATATAGAGAGTGTAGTGAGAATCAGATTGACCTTGTCAATAACTTATCTATAAATCCGATTCCATATTATTATTAATAGTAAGGGTTGAGGTATTTGCTAGGGCCCACAATTCACTTGGCTTGAATATTGATAGGTAGCTAGTCTATCGTCATAAACTGGCATATAGTCGGCATATAATTCAGTAATTTGAGCTACAGTAGCTCATCTGTTGTGACGGAACACACGAGCCAGCCTTCCCTTCCTACATGCATCAATGAGATTTTACGGCCCATGACCAGGTCACCGCTTTTCCTTTCTAAGACCACTTTTGCTAGGTACTGACCACTGCAGACCGGGAACACCCCACAAGAGCTGCAGTTTTGGAGATGCTCTGACCGAATCGTCTAACACAGGACAAAATGAAGAAGCAGGAAGAATGGGCAACCGTAAGGTGCGACTTTGACAAGGGCCAAATTGTGATGCTAGATGACTGGGTCAGTGCATGTCCAAAACTGCAACCCTTGTGGGGTGTTTCTGGTCTGCAGTGGTCAGTACCTAGCAAAATGGGTCCAATGAAGTTGTTAACTGGCAACAGGGTGATGCACGTGGGGAGTGAAGGCTGGCCTGTGTGATCCGATCCAACCGATGAGCTACTGTAGCTCAAACACCTAAAAAGGTTAATGATGGTTGTGATAGAAAGGTGTCAGAACACACCAATGCACAGTTTGTTGCGTATGGGGCTGCTGTTTTGGCGGCAAAAGGAAGAACTCCACAATAGTAGGCAGGTGGTCATATTGTATATATTCGATATTTGTATATTGAAGGTATTTTGAAGACACATTGGGGGTATATTAAAGGTATTTTGATGACATGTTGAAGGTATATTGAAGATAAGTTGGTTGAATGTTTAAGGTATATTGTAAACATGTTCAGAGTATATTGAAGGTACTTTGGAGGTATTTTAAAGTCATATGTGCAGTGCTAGACTCAAATGAGTGATGGCTTTGTAACAGATTCACTGGGAGCCAATCAGCTGAAAGGAAGTAATATTTCAGCTGACCCACTTCACCTAACTTGCATATGGGATATACCTTTATGAGGTTTTGTTATCCTGAAGCAAAATGTTAGCTATTGTGTTACAACAACAAGGATTCATTTTTACTCAGGGAAAGCGAGGAATGGATTATGGGGCAAAATGTACCTTTGACAGAAGGTAATCTGCATTTCCTTTTTGAATCCAGCAGAATGTAGTTAAATCTACCCTGCCAGCTGTAGCCATTCCTATAGGAGCGGTTACTATCTGTCCATGATGGGAGGTATTTCTACATTCTTCTGTCTCAATACCTAATACTAGTGCATTTTATTGTAATACAGGATAAACAATGCAGGTAAACTCTATTAGAAGAGCTTGTTGGACACCAAAAGGTTGCTTGGGACAAATCTTAGTTTACTGTCCAAAGGTCCAGTCCAAAAATCAGCAGCTTTTCAAAACCGTTGTTTCAAGTTCATGCTTGCATAGACTACTGAAATGGCCCTTCTAGCTTGGTTTACTGTCTTGGGTATATAATGTTGTTGCTTCCAGAAGCTCTGACAGAACCACATGGCTACCAAGCCAAGAAATCCTGTACCTAGTAAGGTAATTACCCTTAGACATCTTGTACCTAGTAAGGTAATTACCCTTAGAGGGTGTTAATTGGAATTTCCCCACTAAACCCCGACACACAGCCAGTCAGTTTCCTGTCCCTGCTCTGAAACCCCTGCGTGCCTCCATACGCTCAGTCACCTCAGGATGCTCATGGTACGACCACATTAACGTTCCCCCATCTTCTCTGTCCCCCCCATCTTCCCCTCTGCAACTGTGTGTTAAACACATGCAGTTCCTATCGTTGCCACAGTGGTCTTCGGCCTCCTCTGCACCGGCATCTACCTGGTCTGGCGGAACTACCGTCAGAACTCCACCAAGAGCATGAACTTCGATAA
Organism: Umbra pygmaea; assembly: GCA_016801145.1. Lineage (NCBI taxonomy): Eukaryota > Metazoa > Chordata > Actinopteri > Esociformes > Umbridae > Umbra > Umbra pygmaea. The sequence continues at coordinate 21,484 of JACXGM010003047.1, read as the reverse complement.
CCCCGTCTACCGCAAGACCACAGGTGAGGGCGAGGAGGATGAGATTCACATCGGCCGGACTGACGCCGGCTTGGCAGGTCACCAAGGACACCACCACGGACACCACCAGTACCCAGCCGGCGGTGGGTGTGGGATCGGCGGCGGCGGTGGTGGTGGGGGAAATACTTGCCCGCAGTTCATTGCACTGCCACTGGGCGGCAGTATGCCTGACCCAGGGACTCACTGGTATACGGAGCAGCCCATGTTGTCCACTGCGGCTAAGTGATGTGTGGATTCTGGGAGGAAGGCTACAAGATGCCTGCTCAGGGGGTTATTTGTCCAAAATGGCCGTCACCCAGGCGGACGCACATGCAGTACTGAGGTCAAGGGTTGTTAATGCTGACTTGAATCTGTGGAAGGGATGGACGTATGGTGTTGTGACATCATCGTATTCAGCCATTGGGGTCAATTCTGTGCCAATTCCTCACACAGAATCAAGTTAAATGCTTTATGTTATGTCAGAGTTGCGTTTGGTTCAATTTGAATTCATGTCAACTGGGTGGATTAATAATAACTCAGCTCATGAATTCTGTAAGTATCGATTGCATTTGAAGATTTTCTCACTGAACTTCACATTTTGAAACTGAGTCAGCACCAACCCTGTCTGTTTTACATATACTTTTGCTATGCTTTGATATCAGCCATATTGAGATGTGCTACTGTCTCGCGTTTAAGGGCCAGAGGTATTCCGGAAGATTATTTTCACCCTTGGCATTTTAAATGTGGATTCTCCATTTTCTTTCCCTGGTGGAACATCATTCACCGGACAGACTTTTTGGAGGTTTAAAACGAGAGCAGCACCTTAGTTGATGGGACAATCTGTATAGTTTTAAGATACGTATTATTGTAACACCTTTCATTGCTCATCTCACAGTTACTTAAGTTGTCATTGTGTGTCTAGGCTATTCTGGTCCGGGCTTTGTCCTGTAGTGAAAGGAATGTTTGAGAGGTTGCTGTGACCACCAAGAGTGTATTTAGCATGTCAGTGTGTGTGTTTCATTGTGCGTTTGCTTGTGTCACTGTGTCCTTTTCTTTCGCTGTTGGAGTGGAGTCTTCAAAGCATCTTTTTTATATCATAGAGCACCGTGACAAGTACACTTAAGGCCACTGCAAAGAAATGCTTGTTAAGGCTCAAAGGCTACTGGAGGACGACTGGGCTGTTAGTGGGTTGTCGTGGTGGCAGCGGTGCTTTTCTAGAAAAACAGAAGACTTTAGCAACAAGATTGGCCAGGAAGTTTCCCAGTGAATTTATCACTAGCCCAGTCCTTGTACAGCGAGATAATGACAAAAATACTGGCTAAAGCAGATATTGATTGCTTTTCTGGCTAGCAGACTGCTGTTTTACCAGGGTAATGCAGAACAACATATGGCTATTTGGCTAGCAGGCTAATGGTTAGTGAACCAGTAGAACAGTTTAGTGGTAAGCCACAATGCTCATCATCTCCTGTTTTTTTTCACGGTTTCCATGGCCACAGGGTATTTGGTGGGCGCATTTTTTCATCTGTTTTTTTGTGTGATTTTACTCCCCCATCTGCTATAGTTGTCAGTAAACACAAACAACTATTCTTGAAGGAAATCCTACAGAGATCAATTCTGCCTCTGAAAACACTGTGTTCTCGTCCCTGTCCTCATACTCACACAATGTCAGTGTGAGCATTCATACATAAAATGGCGGTAACTGATATACCGTAGTGGTCAGGGCTCTAGTTGTAGACTATCAGTCAGGCTGGATCTTCCGTCTGGTAAGCATGGACATCTATTGTCCACTTCATCTTTGGCCCCGTAATGCTCCAGTGGTCCTCATCGCCGAAAAGATAGATTTGTCTTAGTCTTCTGCATTGTTGACTTTTTGTTAATAGACTGGAAGAAATGGACAGAGGGCCTGCGGAGAGTGTTTTTGTGTAATAGAGCAAGAGTGTGTGAAATCAGTAGTGTTTGTGTTTGTTCATGCACGCGTGTGATTGTTTATGTTCATTTTACCATCATTACTGGAATCATTTTGTACATTCTTTGTTACATGGCACTGTCAGAATGAATTGTGCGTGTGCGTGTGTGCGTGCGTGTGCGTGCGTGTGCGTGCGTGCGTGCGTGTGCGTGCGTGTGCGTGTGTGTGCGTGCGTGTGCGTGTGTGTGCGTGCGTGCGCGTGCGTGCGCGTGCGCGTGCGTGCGTTTGAAGCAAGTGTTTTTTGAAAACAAGTTTTCATATTGCAAAAAACAACTTTTGATAAACATGTTGTAAATAAGATTTTAGATAACAAAAATGTGTGACAGTATATTAATTTATTTGTATTAAAGAGCACTGCATTACCTGATTGTACAAAATATTATCCACCAAAGTGTTTTGTGTTGTTACTAGTTTATTTTGTTACAAGTTCATGTATTACGATGTGTTTTTTTCCTCAGTATTCTGCATATCTGATTACTTTTCAACCCAGGTGTTTTTTTGTTGTTGTAAGAAATTGTTTTCTGGTGCCTTTTTATTGTTTAAGACTGTTTTTGCTGTGTAAGGGAGATGAGTTCTAAAAAAATCTGTAAATGGAAATAAGAACATCTGTACTCAATGTTGCCAAAATGGTTTCCACCTTTCATTCTTTCATGAAGTTCTTCTTAAATATCTATATATTGATATATAAAATCTGATTGAAAACCTGATCTGTTTTTGATTCTTCTATGTAAATCCTCTTTATAAGATCTGTCAATATTATGTTATGACGCAGAGGCATTAGATTGACCAAGGATAAATTGTTTTCTGAGGTTGGCATGAGATGTTGTTATGCATGTTCAAATTGACCTTTCCTCAGAATGAGACACTCCCAAACTAGACAATGTCCTGTTTTCCAAAAATCCATCGGGATTATGCTTAATGCATTGAAAGAAATTAATTTAAGTATAATGAACTGCACAAAAGTCCCCATTCAAGTAAATGTTTTTATCAGTTTGATTTATTGTCTTTCTGTAATTCTATCTGATAGGGGAAATCTTTGATGATGATTTTTGAAAATCCAGTCCCGGGAAAAAAAACCTGGGTAAATATTGGGCTTTGCTGTGATGCAGGCCCAGCTCTTGGCACAGACGGAAAAGGCGGTTGCCAAAGGTGCCGTGAGCCGTAGGGGCGCAAAAGGGTGCGCAGCAAAACTTTAAGAACTCTACTCCTGCTTTATGGATCATTGCCGGCGTGCCGAAAGAAATGAAGCACACCCCTCTCTTTCTGCCAGGCCGAGCGCCAGGCCTGACGTTGATAACAGCTTGAATGTGCCTTTTCCTCTTCGGCCTGGAGAACACGACAGCTGTTTTGTCCAAAAAAATAGAAATGTTGACTCGTCAGCCCACAAACATGATTCTATTGTGCTACTGTCCATCTCAGATGAGACCGAGCCCAGAAAAGTTGGCGGCACTTCTGGACAGTGTTGATGTATGGCTTCTGTTTTGCATATTAAAGCTTTGACTTGCATCTGTGGATGCAGCAGCCAATGGTGTTGACTGACAAAGGTTTCCCAAAGTATTCCCAACATGGTATATGCTGTATATGCTACTGCTATGCCATAGTATATATAACACTCTAACTTCCATCTGTTTTATAACACTTCAGTTGGCCTATTAAAATACATAGGAGAAACAACATTAAGCCGGCCGTGAAGGAGACAAAGTCAGAAAATACAGATACAGACTGGTATGGTGGCACACAGACCCCTCCCCCCTGGCCCTGTACATGGGCTGTCTCTGAGACCCCTCCCCTCTGGCCCTGTACATGG
>JACXGM010003047.1:0-17593 GCA_016801145.1 Umbra pygmaea | reverse complement strand
AGGATGAGGATTAAGTCTTCATACATACAGTATTAGTACTAGGATAGAAAATAAGACTTCAAACATACAGTATTAGTACTAGGATAGAGAATAAGACTTCAAACATACAGTATTAGTAGTAGGATGAGGAATAAGACCTCATACATACAGAATTAGTACAAGGATGAGGAATAAGTCTTCAAACATACAGTAATAGTACTGGGATGAAGAATAAGACATCATACATACAGTATTAGTACTAGGATGAGGATTAAGTCTTCATACATACAGTATTAGTACTAGGATAGAAAATAAGACTTCAAACATACAGTATTAGTACTAGGATAGAGAATAAGACTTCAAACATACAGTAGTAGTAGTAGGATAGAGAATAAGACTTCAAACATACAGTATTAGTACTAGGATAGAGAATAAGACTTCATACATACAGTATTAGAACTAGGATAGAGAATAAGACTTCAAACATACAGTATTAGTACTAGGATGAGGAATAAGTCTTCATACATACAGTATTAGTACTAGGATAGAGAATAAGACTTCAAACATACAGTATTAGAACTAGGATAGAGAATAAGACTTTAAACATACAGTATTAGTACTAGGATAGAGAATAAGACTTCATACATACAGTATTAGTACTAGGATAGAGAATAAGACTTCAAACATACAGTATTAGTACTAGGATGAGGAATAAGTCTTCATACATACAGTATTGGTAGAAGGATAGAGAATAAGACTTCATACATATAGTATTAGTACTGGGATGAAGAATAAGACTTCATACATACAGTATTAGTACTAGGATAGAGAATAAGACTTCAAACATACAGTATTAGTAGTAGGATGAGGAATAAGACCTCATACATACAGAATTAGTACAAGGATGAGGAATAAGTCTTCATACATACAGTATTAGTACTAGGATAGAGAATAAGACTTCAAACATACAGTATTAGTACTGGGATGAAGAATAAGACATCATACATACAGTATTAGTACTGGGATGAAGAATAAGACTTCATACATACAGTATTAGTACTGGGATGAAGAATAAGACATCATACATACAGTATTAGTACTAGGATAGAGAATAAGACTTCAAACATACAGTATTAGTAGTAGGATGGAGAATAAGACATCATACATACAGTATTAGTACTAGGATAGAGAATAAGACTTCAAACATACAGTATTAGTAGTAGGATGAGGAATAAGACTTCATACATACAGTATTAGTACTGGGATGAAGAATAAGACTTCATACATACAGTATTAGTACAAGGATGAGGAATAAGTCTTCATAATACAGTATTAGTACTAGGATGAGGAATAAGACTTCATACATACAGTATTAGTACTAATGACAAAAGCCTTTTTCCTAAGGTCTCTGTTCTTAGGTTCATAAGAGGTGGTTGTCTGGATCTGTTGACACACACACTCAGGAGAGATCAATGATTGTCCATATTAATTTAATTGTAAGCTTACATGGCATGACAGTTAAACCAACCTCACAGGATTAGCATAAATTTGAGCCACACCCTTAGAGTTAAACCAACCTCACAGGATTAGCATAGCTTTGTGCCACAGCATCACAGTTAAACCAACCTCACATGATTAGGGTAGCTTTGAGCCACAGCCTCACAGTTAAACCAACCTCACAGAACTAGCATAGCTTTGAGCCAAAGCCTCACAGTTAAACCAACCTCACATGATTAGCATAGCTTTGAGCCAAAGCCTCACAGTTAAACCAACCTCACATGATAAGCATAGCTTTGAGCCAAAGCCTCACAGTTAAACCAACCTCACAGGATTAGCGTAGCTTTGAGCCACAGTCTCACAGTTAAACCAACCTCACGGGATTAGCATAGCTTTGAGCCAAAGCCTCACAGTTAAACCAACCTCACAGGATTAGCGTAGCTTTGAGCCACAGCCTCACAGTTAAACCAACCTCACAGGATTAGCATAGCTTTGAGCCACATCATCACAGTTGAACCCATCAAGTGTACGCATCTTCATCTAAGTCTCATCTGGCTATAACGCTTTCTCTAAAATGCATGTAGGCATGTGTGTGTCTTCCAAGTGTATGTGTGTGACTGTGTGTGTCTAGTTCTTTGCCCTAGTGCCTAGATATCGAGGCCATTAGCTAAATGTCTAGACAGTTATGTATTTATAATTCCTTTGTCCTCCTTGTCAGTATTTTTAATCTGATGATCTCGTCTTTTGTCTGCCACGTCGTGTAGCTTTAATTCCCTTTTTTTTTCTGAATGATTTAGAGCAGATCCATACATGTTATACCAGTTTAACATTTCTTTAACAATTACAGCCTATCTTTCTGTTGGCTTCAATAACTTTAACTTCATAAAATATTGATACTAGGATGGGAAATAAGACCTGCATATTCCCACAGGACAGTATTACCATGGAGATCAAGAGATAGTGATCTGATCTATCATGGCTGACAGGGAATTTAAATTCAATGTTTAAGCGCAGGGTGTATAACTGACAATACTAGTAATGGATTAGAGCTTTAGTGAATGCTAAAAGCAGGTTGCATTTCCCATCATCCAATCCATTCTAGTCATTGAGCAGATGCTCTGAGTGACTTCCATGAGGAACTAGGGTTGTCTTCGAATTACACCGCTTAGAAAGCTGCCAGTTTAGGAAGGTACTGCCCTCTGCTGGCCATTATCATTACAGACAGAGTAAAATAGGTTGTATTCTTCTGTGTGGCTACACATCCAAATCAACAAGATCCCCTAAACAAGCTACTCCCAGCTTAGTCTCAATAAATACAAGATAATTGGTAAACAAATATATAGTTTATTGAAAATAATATAGTATGTCAACATCTTTTATTTAATAAGGCATTGTAATTAAATTTAATCTAAAATTGATGTTATGCAGCATCCTTTTACGTGGGAACCCAGAATGAGCGTTTACTGTCATTACAGGTTTTCACACACCAACTAATCTTTCGGTTCAGTGATGGTTCCCTTGGGATTATTTAATATTTGCAGGGAAATTAACTGGGGTGTCAGGTTTTCCGAATAGTTTGCCGGTTTGGTTCCAGAGCATTATCCTCAAGCAAGGCACTTAAGTTGCACCTGGGGGATGTTCCTGCACTTACTGTAAATTGCTGTGGATTAGATTGTCTGCTGAAAGACTCAAATGTAAACTGCCTGGGTTGTCTGACTGAGTAGGCGGCTCAACACACTCAGTTGTTCCTCTGACATCCATGTCACAGGCATCCGTAATAATAAACAGACATCTTCAGTAAAGCACACATATTTTTAACTTCAACCATTTGACATATGCATGCAACATATCGCTGATAGCAGAAACAGCTCAATCAAGGCCAGCGTAAATGTAAATAGACTTCAAATTTAACTGTAATGCGTCTCTAGCAGATCTGCCTGAGGGCCTCCGGGTGCAGACCTGAATATCAACGAGATCACTTCCCGTCTTCAAATACTAGAGCCACAGCCATGTCGAACCAAATAACATATATTAAACACAGCATTTTATTCTTAGCAAATACGTTCAGAAACGATTATTGAATAATAACAAAATTTTACTAATTTAATACTTAAAGTTTTTTTACACTTAATGGGTCAATTCTAATTGATTGGGTGATGATTCTTTGCACAATTAAAACAAGAAATTGGATCAATATAAAAAGCCTTCAGAGAGTCCCTCCCTCTGGATTGGGTCTGTCATAATAACACCTTGCCGGGAACACAAGAGTCTTCAAAGGAAATGTTTTCATGTCCAGGATGGAAAGATGACAGTGTGGGTAATAGTGACCACCGTTGACCTCATGACCTGAACCTTGGTGGCCCAAGCGGGAGGGGAGCAGAGCGATGGACAACCTCTGGTGCGCGTTGGGCAGCCTGGCCTCTACCTTCTGGAACATACCTCCTGATATCAGAGGGACGTCCCAGCATACGTGTGGTGTGCCTGGAGAAGGGAGGTGATGTCGGCATGGGACCCCTGCTGGGCCACCGTGAGGGCTGTGTGACCCCGCTGGAGGAAGAGGAGAAAAGAGAATAAGGGAATGACAGGAAATGAGACCTGAAATGGTCCTGGGCCATTAATCCAGATGTCCCTAACCCCCTGATACAGCTCCTCAAGGGCTTAATATGTTCACTTTACTAAAATATACCCTGTTGATAGGTTCACTTTACTAAAATGTACCCTGTTGACAGGTTCACTTTACTAAAATGTACCCTGTTGATAGGTTCACTTTACTAAAATGTACCCTGTTGATAGGTTCACTTTACTAAAATGTACCCTGTTGATAGGTTCACTATACTAAAATGTACCCTGTTGATAGGTTCACTATACTAAAATGTACCCTGTTGATAGGTTCACTATACTAAAATGTACCCTGTTGATAGGTTCACTATACTAAAATGTACCCTGTTGATAGGTTCACTTTACTAAAATGTACCCTGTTGATAGGTTCACTATACTAAAATGTACACTGTTGATAGGTTCACTTTACTAAAATGTACTCTGTTTATTTTTATTTAACCTTTATTTAACCAGGTAAGTTGACTAAGAACAATTTCTTATTTACAGCAACGACCTGGGAGCAATTAGGGTAAAGTGTCTTGCCCAAGGAGACAACGGCATTTGGCTCAGTCGGGGATCGAACTGGCAACCTTCTGACTACAAGTCTGACTCCCTACCTACTGAGCCATCTGCGCCCCTGTTGATAGGTTCACTTTACTAAAATGTACCCTGTTGATAGGTTCATGAACGTCGAGTGCAGAATAGGAATGATACAGTTTATGCGTCAGTGTAAAAGGTCAATTGTGCTGGGTGCAAGATAGGGCCCATAGTCTTACTGGTCTTTAGTTCCCCCTATGGGTGTAGTTTCTAGTATTAACCAGTAGAGGGTGTAAGAGTCTGTCATCTGAGGTTTTGCATAGTAGACCATTGAGTGTATCCATATGTGCTTATGTGTATGTATTTTTCTATGTATTTCCTGAGTTTTCCAACAAAGGCATAGTGAGAGGCAACGATATACTGCAGCGATATACAAAAAAGGAATACACCCGCGCAGCACACCGATTAAACAGCTCAGTAGACTAACAGGGACGTTCGCTTTGCGTGTTTTTGTTCTGGCCCAAAGTTTTCTAGGTCTGACTGGTACAGCTCGGATGCTGTCAATATAACATGCACAATGAAACCCAGCTCTTCGTTTCAACCAAGAGCTTTGTTCATTAAATTCCGCAGGATAGTAATGAATCTCAGCAGTAGTAACAATAATTACGTGTGTACAGAAAAAAGGTATATCTCATTTTCCAAACACCATTTTCTTGTTAATCAGTTTGTTTCAAGATCAGTTACCTTGCTCACTACACCAACAATGAAAAAAATGTTGCAGGCCATAAGATAATTACGCATTTTTACAGTATAGCTTATATCGGTGAGCAAAATAATTATTGAGGAAAAAATAGGTAACTTCATTTAACTCATCACTTTTATTAGAACGTTTACAGTGGTGACTGCAAACAGTGAAGGAAAAAGACATCATGTCTGAGAGCTAATGAATCTGGCCAAAATAGGTCCCGCACCAATTCCGGCTGAAATGAAGCCCTGAGTGCACTCACTCGGTCTGTCAGGCTGGTGTCACAGTCGGCCCTGTCCAGCAGCAGCCTCACAATGTGTGTGTGGGCCCTCTGGCAGGCATACATCAGCGCCGTGGCCCCCTGGTGGTCCTGGACGTTAGGGTCGGCCCTGCATCGCAGCAGCAAGCGCACCATGATGGCACGTCCATGCCTCACTGCCAGCATCAGAGCTGTCTGACCGCCCTGGCGGGGTGGAGGGGGGATATGAGAGAGAAATTTCATCAGTAAAGCGCTGTCCCTCTTCACACACGTTTGCTTACGGGTCACTTACCTGGCTGGCTCGAGCATTGACGTCTCCCAGTTCCATGAGCCTACGGACCACATCCATGTCCCCTGGGTCGCCCGGAGCCGTGAGGGAGGCCAACATCACCGCCGTGTACCCCGCCTTGTTCTGGAGATCCACCTCACACACCCCTGCAGGGAACACATTTTACTATGGGACTGACAGCGTTTTAATAGTGTATTCACAAACACCCGTTCCACGTTGCGCATACCTGTGTCTAGAAGCAGACTGACGATGGCGTAGTTGGTGTGGGAGACGCTGTAGTGCACCGCTGTGTTGCCGTTGTCATCCGCCATGTTGACCAGGAAGGGGAGGAGCGAGGGCGTGGCTGTCCTCACCTCTCTGAGGATCACGGCGACCTGATTGGCTGTGGAATCCTCCTCAGCCGCCACTCGGAACCAAACCTGGAACAGCACCACCAGAGTCCGCCTCTGGGGAGCAGATGGATGTGGGCCAGGGTGTGTTAGTGCTGGGCTGGAACCAAAACCTGCAATTACTGGCTTGAGCTGCTTTTCCCTGATATTGTGTCCTGTTTGCAGGGTAAATGAACAGTGCACTTTTTCCATTTTTACCATAAATGGACTATTACTTAACATTGGATATTAAACTTGCTAAAGCTTGATATTTCAAGCAGAAGATGCATCCAGCAGACATTTTAATTAGGATTAAATGCTCTGCTTCCATTTACTAAATGAAATGTGTGTTTTACAGCTCAGAGATTTTGAATAAATCACATAATGAAGTAGTGCCTGGAGGCCTGTGTCACAGTTTGCTGCTGTATAATGCCCACCAATTCATGCTGTATAATGCCTACCATTTCATGCTGTATAATCCCTACCATTTCATACTGTATATGCCTACCATTTCATACTGTATATGCCTACCATTTTATACTGTATATGCCTACCATTTCATGCTGTTCAATCCCTACCATTTCATGCTGTATAATGCCTACCATTTCATGCTGTATAATGCCTACCATTTCATGCTGTATAATGCCTACCATTTCATGCTGTTTAATGCCTACCATTTCATACTGTATATGCCTACCATTTAATACTGTATATGCCTACCATTTCATGTTGTATAATGCCTACCATTTCATGCTGTATAATGCCTACCATTTCATGCTGTTCAATGCCTACCATTTCATGCTGTTCAATGCCTACCATTTCATGCTGTTTAATGCCTACCATTTCATGCTGTATAATGCCTACCATTTCATGTTGTATAATGCCTACCACTTCATGCTGTATAATCCCTACAATTTCATACTGTATATGCCTACCATTTCATACTGTATATGCTTACCATTTCATACTGTATATGCCTACCATTTCATGCTGTTCAATCCCTACCATTTCACGCTGTATAATGCCTACCATTTCATGCTGTATAATGCCTACCATTTCATGCTGTATAATGCCTACCATTTCATGCTGTTTAATGCCTACCATTTCATGCTGTATAATGCCTACCATTTCATGCTGTTCAATCCCTACCATTTCATGCTGTATAATGCCTACCATGTCATGCTGTATAATGCCTACCATTTCATGCTGTTTAATGCCTACCATTTCATGCTGTATAATGCCTACCATTTCATGCTGTATAATGCCTACCATTTAATGCCGTATAATGCCTACCATTTCATGCTGTATAATGCCTACCATTTCATCATTGGGATTATCCATGTTGTCCATGTGATCTTTGAGGAAATGACACGCTGCTATAAACTCCCCATCTACGGCCTCACTAAAAGGAAGCAAAACAATAATCCCATGACTTGGAGGCCTTCGCTACTATATACTGTATACTTTACAGAAAAATATGCTGACAAGTCAAGGGAACGAAATGTGAAAACATACAACTTCAACTGCCATATCCTCAAATATCATTATTCATTAATAAAGATAAATAGCAGTAGATATTCTGATCTCCGCAGACCTGTCGCGGTTTGGTTGTGGCTCCGCCTCCATCGGCTGCTCTGTGGATAAGTCCAACTTCCTCTCCACCACCTCAGCTTCCTGCTTACTAATTATTTCATCCTCTGGTTCTGGACCTGTCCTAGTACCGCCCATCACAGCGGTTCCTTCCATCATCCCTGGGATTGGGCTGGGGTCTCCATGGGCCCTGTCGGTCTCCATCGTATGCTCAGAGGGGACTGGTCCATCTGGGTGTGGCTGTGTTGCTGAGTCATTCGCCTTGGCATGGCTCCTACTCTCCGGGTCAACATCTGGTGTTGTTTCAAAGCTAAGCACATCAGGAAAAGGTATTCAAACCCTGAACTGCTGGGTCAATACCAACCCTTTTTGTGTGTATACAGTATATATTCATTGTGACTTTTTTGTCATCGTTAAGAGGTTTTCATAGCTGAAGTTTTTGAAGCAGGATTGAGATTGCCTTTGAAAATCCTTTGAGGTCCAGTAGACATAATTTAGGAATGGTTCCTGGAGCACCGTTTTATGTTAATGGAAAACTCAGATAAGAATGATATACATGTAGATGAGTTCCAAATCAAAATAGAACATGTTGTGACTAGAAATGGCAGTAGCAAATGAGTGCTGCTACGCAGTGACATTTTCAGGGTTAGTCGTACTTCGGTCGTAAATTCAGAGGATGTCCCTCAACTGAGTTGTTTGTAAACACCATAAACAGCAAGTAGCCGTTGTCTTACCCACTGTTCACACCAGCTAATTGGAGGTTACTTGACGTCCGGGCCCTGCCGTCGCTCTTCACGATGGATTGTGAGGCTGGTATAAAAATACATAATTTAACAAAATATTTTATTTAAGGGGAGGAACTATTTTCTCAAACAGTCACATATGACAACAGCTACATCAACAACTGGAGCTTGAAATTTATATAGAACAAACTTAATTGTGGATACAATGCATATTTCTCTTGTAGTATAAAGTGGGACCAACCACAAGAGTACAACGCTCATTGCGGTTGAATTGTCGGTTGGTCTAATGACAAATGGAAGCACTGACAACTATCCATTAAGTTTAATTCTAAATGCAGTTGTTTGTTTTGAATTGTTCTTCGCATGAGAATGAAGTTTCCCTCTAATTCTTAGCTAACTGTTCCCATTCCAGCAGTAAGGAAGTGGGTTCCGTCTCTTAATGAGTCTCAACATTCCAAAATGGCAAAAAAGAAAGATCCTCTCCAAGTGTAAACAGCAAGGAAGAAATACGATTGTCAGCTACAACCATCACAGTCTATGGTTGGTCTTGATTTGAGAGAGGGAAATATAGTGGTCTAAAAGTGCTCTCTTTGGCATGCTAATGGTACGTAGTGAATTCCCGTCATGATAAAATGGAGAAATAGTGTAAGAGTTAAGATGTCTACAATAGCGTTTGGATTAAAAAAACACTGGGCTGTCATTATGGTCTCCCTGTTTTGAAATGTAAATAAGTTGGGGGAAAAGAAAAGACCTCTGTTCCCGAAGGGAAAACTTGGAATTCAATCTGCTTCATCAGCTTGAGATAATATTCCCATTGTTCCAAATAAATAATTTATTCATATTAAATGTGAAAATATGTATCAGCAACGCAGACTATAATATTGGTCCCAATCATGGTTTATGCATTTTTTCTGGGCTAGAGCCTCTTAATGCTCATGCTATTCAAAAGATATTATGAATAAAAAAATAATCTATAAAACACTGAACAAAAATATAAATGCAACACTTGTTTTTGCACCCATTTATCATGAGCTGAACTCAAAGATCTAACACTTTTTCTATGTACACAAAATGCCTATTTTGCTCAAATATTGTTCAGGAAAAAAGTAGTCCCGCACACTGCCTAGACGCAAGCAGAAATTTATTAATACAAACACAACGTTTCGGTCTCAGACCTTCATCAGGTATATTGTATAAGCTCTGAGACCGAAACGTTGTGTTTTTATTAATAAATTTCTGCTTGCGTCTAGGCTGTGTGCCTATTTTATGATCTACATTGATTGATCTAATCCTACGCACCTGTCCAATTAGTTAGAGGTGTGCAAAAAAGTTTTTCTTCAAATATTGTTCACAAATCTGTCTAAATCTGTGTTAGTGAGCACTTCTCCTTTGCCGAGATAATCCATACACCTCACAGGGGTGGCATATCAAGATGCATTAGACAGCATGATTATTACACAGCTGTGCCTTAGGCTGGCCACAAAAAACGGCCACTCTAAAATGGCCACACAGTGTTTTAAAGCCACAACAGGTGGATTCAGCACCATGGCCAGCTCTAAAGCCTAAGGATTCACAAACAATTCAGTAGGCTGGGGGCAAAAACAAGTATTTTTTTGTTCAGTGTATATCTCAAATGTTCCATTCGAAATGTTTTATTTGAAAACGGCAGCCTTTGAACACCTTGGTTTTTCCTGCTCATCTCAACAAGCTTCTCTTCTCAACTAAAATAAAGGTAAAGTAACTAACTATTTTCAATCTCAAATAGATACCAGCCTGTCATCACTGAAGGACATAGAGCTCATGAGGTCATCACTGAAGGACATAGAGCTCATGAGGTCATCAATGAGGGACATAGAGCTCATGAGGTCATCACTGACGGACATAGAGCTCATGAGGTCATCACTGACGGACATAGAGCTCATGAGGTCATCACTGAAGGACATAGAGCTCATGAGGTCATCACTGAAGGACATAGAGCTCATGAGGTCATCACTGAAGGACATAGAGCTCATGAGGTCATCACTGAAGGACATAGAGCTCATGAGGTCATCACTGAAGGACATAGAGCTCATGAGGTCATCGCTGAAGGACATAGAGCTCATGAGGTCATCGCTGAGGGACATAGAGCTTGTGAGGTCATCAATAAGGGACATAGAGCTCATCACTGAGGGACAGAGGGCTTGTTAACTTTACATGTGTTTGTATTGATTTGCACAATCCCAATGATCCCTCTAAATACTAAACCCTGAACCCTCACAGACTAAACTGACGATACCGGGTATGTGATTGAGTGCAAAAGGCTGCAAGGGCTCAAAAGGCACTAAACTGAGGGGGGTCTGTGTGGCGTAGTGGGCCACCATGGGTTCTCTGACTTTCCTCAGGCCTCCTGCATGTGTTTGCCCCTCGTCATTCCACAGATCTGTTTAAGGAGTTTCTTGGGGAAGTTGGGAAGGGAGGAAAATTTGGGAAAAATCACCCAGAAAAGCACTAAACTGGTTATATAATGTATGTAAAGGGGAACCGACAAGAAGAGCAAAGACAGTCGGTCGAGCCGCAGCAAAAAACTAAACGCTACACGCACGGCTATGCTTTTTATTCCAGAAATATCTACCAAAAAATCTGTGCTCTGTTAATCAACCCAAATGTACATGACGATGCAACATACCTCCTTCAGGATCTGCTCCACCATGGTTGTAGTAGGAGGCCAACGTGTGAACCAGACTCCTTATTTCCTGCTGAAGCTTATTGACCCTGGAGTCTGGGTGCTCCAGAGCCATGTCTTCCCCGGGGACTCTCCCTCCACGTAGACACTCCCACTGCTGCTCCACCAGGTTCTGGATCCTTCTCACGTGAAGAGCTGCCTCAGCTACATCCATGCCCTCTGGTGATGCTTCCTGGTCGGATGTCTGATGGACCTGGACAGCTTTTGAACTGTGCTCACCGGCTCTGAGATGGTTCTCCTGGAGGCTAGCTGGAACACAAATGTGATGATCTCTGCCGTCCACCTGAATGCCAGAGTTGTTTTGATTTGTTTCGAAGGTCACTGGACTGGATGAAAACGAATCTCCCACATCCAACCTTTCTCGGATGGATGCCCCATGTGCACCTGCCAAGCCCCATCTAGAAGAACTCCCTTTTTCCTCTTCTTCGTGTTCCACGGGGACTCTCTCAGCTCTCCACCAGCCCTCTGTGCTCTGGGTCACCCTCCTCCTGGCCTCCTCTTGCTGTTCAGTGAGCAGTGCCGTGGACCTCTGGAGCTCCAGGCTAGTGAGGTGAAGCCTCTGCTCCAGCAAGGCCACTTTGGCCTGCAGGGACGTCACAGTCAGAAGCTCGTCCAGGTCCGTGCTCATCCTCCACTCGTGCGTGCGGTACGAGCTGTCGTCGGTGACGATGTCACCGTCATCAGGGGGGAAGAGACGTCTCTCCTCTCTGGGGCTCTTCAGGTCATTGGCTCGGGAGCCAGGTCGAGGGTTTAGCCCAAGACGGAGCCTTTCCCTCTCCTCCTGCAGGATGCATATCTGAGCCCTCAGCTCTGGGACGACCCGGACCTCCTCCTCCAGCCGAGCCACATGCTCCAGGGCTTCGGTTAGGCGGCGGAGGGTATCGGTTGAGTCCAGGCTCGAAAGGCAGTGGTCAAACGACTGGTCAGGGAAGTAGGCGGTGGTTTCCATCGGCAAGTTGTTTCTTCCCAGATGGTCCCTGGAGCTTTTGAGGACCGTGAGGGGAAGACTCGAGGCCCGCCACAGGCTGGGCCGGACATGCTCCCCCAGAGGCTGCTCGTCAAAAGCCCGGATGCTGGCCTCCATCTCTGCCACAGACTGGCACCCATCAGGGGAGGCTGGAGACTTGCCGTCACGAGCCCAGGAGGCATAGCCTTGGTGCGGGTCAGTGAGCCGGGTCCTCTGGGCCAGTGCTCCAGTGGACCCCCAGGGGCTCGGCTGGTAGCCATGATGCCCAGAGACGTTGAGGTGCCTGGGGAGAGTGCTGGGACGCTGTCCCTTGCTGCGCCGCTGGATAGGGACCCTCTTTATCGTGTGACCCTTTTCAATGTCATCCACATACTTGAGAAAGTCCAGGTCCAGGCGGAAGCCGTAAGGCGTCTCCACTGAATATCGAGGAGGCTTCCCCTTTACTCCGTTCGCAGTGGCCTTGGGCCTGTTTCCTAAAAGGACAAAGCAGTGTTTCAATACTACGTTTAACAGAGAAGACTAGCATTTACTCAATCTGTGAAGAGAAATTTGAGGAAATACTATACAGTTGCAGAAATTATATAATCAACAATTTAAAAAGTAGCACATTTTCATTGATACATTTCATGATTCATGGGTCTGTTACCGTTTTGTTTGTCCATCATTGGCAGACTGTGGGCACTGCGTGTTGGCACATTATTTGTTTGTTAGCAGTCTGAGTGCCAGACTGTTATTTTTTTCTGGCCAGTTGTTTGGAACTCAGATCTTATGATGAGGTGGCATTCTGCTGGCGACAGAGGGCAGACAGGAGACAGAGGAGGTGAAACCATCAGTACGTAATGTTTTTTAAATTAAATTAACCAAACATCTCAGTACCCTATTAAGGTCCATGTAGAAATCTTTTCATTTCACCACGATGTGACATTTGTTAAATTAGGAAATGCTGAAGGGCTACTTAAGTAAACATCAGTTTATGGAACGATGTGTGACACTTCGGTTTTGGACTGTGTGGATTTGGTGTTATGTGCCGAGCCGTTCCCAACCGGTCACACACTTACACCCATAGAAATAGAATGGATAGAAAGGCCATTCCAATTCAAATTAATGTAGCAGAATGGTCAGAGCGGCAGCCATTTTTATATATACCATTCCATTGCAAAGATCTAGCGGCCTACTTCCGCATTAAACTGATTTGCGTGTTGTCACCGTGCCGACTAATAACAATCGCCATTTTGTTGTGTACTAATCAAATGACCATGACAAGCAGTTCAATGGCCTTTCTATCCATTCTATTTCTATGCTTCTACCTCTCAGAGGATTCAACCCCTTTGTGTCTAGCTGTCCTACTCTCATCCAACATGCTCCTGTTTCTCCGACATGTTCCTGTATGTATGATTTATGTTTGATTTGAAAAAGTGTTTGGTCGTGGATTCTTTGAGTGGGCATGTCACAAATCTGTGTCAGTAAACCTTCATTTCCATCTCATTCATTTACACTCTCTGTCTCTCTCTCCCTCACTCTGTCTCTCTCTCTCCCTCACTCTGTCTCTCTCTCCCTCACTCTGTCTCTCTCTCCCTCACTCTGTCTCTCTCTCCCTCACTCTGTCTCTCACACACAAACACACACACCCCTACATCGGTGACACATCACGGTGAACTCTACCGGCCTGCCTACGACCGCGGTAGCCCTGCGTTCCTTTAATTACAGCCCTTTGGTCCAAATACAGATCTGAAAATAACTCCTAGACTGTTGAGACCAGCGGTATCCATGGAGCCCTGTACCCTCCTACATATAAAAATAAATACAGACATCCATTGTTGAGTCACTTTCACTCTGACTGACTCCCACTTCTCACCCAGAGTTTTCTGTCAGGTTTTCTCTGCCAGTATCAATGCCAATAGTTTCAGATTGCTCTCACGCTTGTCACATCTGTATTTATGTACTTATCTCTATCTTTCTCTCTGTCTTATATTCAGTCTTCATCTGTTGTATCCATCTCCTTCCTTCATCATCCTCTATCTCTCTATCTCTCTCAGGACCATTCTGACTGTATAGATTCTTCAATGGTTTTTCCTCACACTCCATCTCTTCTATATGTAAGTATCCTCTGCCTGGTCTCTCTTTCCATCCTCCCTCTGCTCCCTGTCGTGACCACTGGGCTCAGTGGGTGCTAGACTCTATGGCCTCTCGGAGAACCGCATTGACAGCCACACGCGGCCACAGACCCAAACAATGTCAGCTATGCAGTAAACAGAGATACAGCACGGCGAAACAGCCCCATAGGGAATAAGGCCTATCAGACACACACCCTAATGAGCACAGGAAAGTATGTACACACACACACACACACACAATGCTAAAATATAAATTTAATTATAGTATGATAATAAACCTGGCGGCACAAACCCTGAAGGCTAATTGGCAAAAAGATGTGGTATATCAGAGGGTTCACCATGGCTATGGGAAAATAATGTTATTTTGTCTTTTATTTGCATTATTAACGAGTAGGGTAATTTAAAAGACAATAATGGGTGTGGTATACTGTATGGCTGATATACAACCGATTAGATTATTGTTGTCTTGGGGGAACATTGTGTTTATTTATTATAAACTCTGTTCAATTATACAAACTCTAACTTTATTTTTTAGATGTTTTTTGAGTTTATCCACTACGAGAGCTGTTCTTGTAGGCACAATTCATCATTGAAATGTGGTGGGTAGTCATACAAAACGGCTTTTAGCCAATCAACATTCAGGATTCAAACCAGTTGGTTATACAGTATAAACTCAGGGGCCAGTATGTTAGGTACACACTTTTGTTCCCTAGAATGGATTGCTCGTACAGACGGTGGTCCATGTGACGCTGGCTTGGTAAATATAGCAGGCAGATAGAGCGAGGCATCCAGGTATTTAGTTACAGTTTGGTTGTGTATTGGAACACGCTAATAACGGGCCCAGGTGGGTCAGATGCAAGTTAAAGAAGCTAACAACCACATAGACTTCCACTTCAACCGGCTAAAGCAAGACTCCAGTGGCCATGCATCGACGACACTAGACAATTGAGAAGTAGAAATACATTGCAAGTTTCAACGACTGTTCGTTCAGTTTACGTACATTCTCACCTTAACCATTCCTCCAACCTCAACCAATCAGAGCATCTTTGAGATGAGATTAAGGCTAGAGGTTCTCAATATAGGGGTTGGGTACCCCATGTGGGGTTGCCTGATATAAAAATAACGTCCCGTGAGAATTTTCATCTCATGTGATTACTCTTTAAGGAGCTCCAACATGAAGGCATCCATCTCATTAGTTGTGTCAGGTAAGCCAAAATCAGTATTGCCTTGCTAGTAAGTTGAATTAAAATAATTTCAATAATTAAATGTTAAGTTATTAATGCATTATTAAAGAAATAATATAACAATGTTTTGCAATTTTTTGTCGTAGCCACAAGTAAAGACATAACAATATTGAGTGTTCATGAGTATTTTTTCCACACGGTTGGAGTCGTGAGAATTTTTCGGCATCAAAATGAGCCAAAAATGTTTGTGAACCCCTGGTGTAAAGGAAAGGATTGACATGCATAAAGCATGACCTTGCTCTTTAACCCTAAGCAGTTCCCAAACCACCTGTGACTCAAAATTCAAGGATGCACAATCCAGTTTAGAGCCTACTGTCCATAAAATCAGCCAAGTTCTAATTCGAATCTATTCATTTGATGAATTAACGCTGAATCACAACTGGAACTGGATAGAAGATTATTTGGTGGTGGAGGTCAAGCTCCAGGGAACTTCTTGAACATCTGCTACATCTGGTTATTCAATCCTGCTACATCTGGTTATTCAATCCTGCTACATCTGGTTATTCAATGCTGCTACATCTGGTTATTAAATATAAGCTTAGCCTGCTGCCCAGAGGTTGATAGTCTTAAGATCAGGTGACTGCAATGTGTAATAGAGGATACTGTCTCTTCATGGGAACAGTTGGCAGGTGTCTTTGGGAGAGACAAATCAGTGTGAGAGAAAGCCCCTTTGCCTGTCAATCTGTCTTACTACGGTAGTAGGATAGGGTTGGCTAAAATGTTCCTGATAACAGCACCATGGCAACAGGTTCTGATCTTGGTTGTTGGACAGTTGATGGTCACTAAAGCTAGCACTTGATTACACCACTCTATGGTCTAAATAGCTTTGGAAACAAGCTCCCGTGTGCACTGTCTGTATTATATAGAGTCTGTATTATAAAGAGTCTTTATTACATAGAGTCTGTATTATAAAGAGTCTGTATTATAAAGAGTCTGTATTACAAAGAGTCTGTATTACAAAGAGTCTGTATTATAAAGAGTCTGTATTATAAAGAGTCTGTATTATAAAGAGTCTGTATTACAAAGAGTCTGTATTATAAAGAGTCTGTATTATAAAGAGTCTGTATTATAAAGAGTCTGTATTACAAAGAGTCTGTATTACAAAGAGTCTGTATTACAAAGAGTCTGTATTATAAAGAGTCTGTATTATAAAGAGTCTGTATTATAAAGAGTCTGTATTATATAGAGTCTGTATTATATAGAGTCTGTATTATATAGAGTCTGTATTATATAGAGTCTGTATTATATAGAGTCTGAATTATATAGAGTCTGAATTATATAGAGTCTGTACTATAAAGAGTCTGTATTATATAGAGTCTGTATTATAACGAGTCTGTATTATAACGAGTCTGTATTATAACAAGTCTGTATTTTATAGAGTCTATTATATAGAGTTTGTATTATATAGAGTTTGTATTATATAGAGTCTGTATTATATAGAGTCTGTATTATATAGAGTCTGTATTATATAGAGTCTGTATTATATAGAGTCTGTATTATATAGAGTCTGTATTATATAGAGTCTGTATTATATAGAGCAGTGGTCCTCAAACCCTTCCATGGAGGGCTTAGTGTATGCAGGTTTTTTCCTTTTACCTTGTACAAGCCTGATGGAGTAGCTCACTATTCGGTTAGGATCTCCCCTCACCTGGCAGTCTAGGTCCTAATTATGCTCTAATTGAAGGGAAAGACCAAAAACCAGCATACACTAGGCCCTCCATGGAAGGGTTTGAGGACCACTGATATAGAGTCTGTATTATATAGAGTCTGTATTATATAGAGTCTGTATTATATAGAGTCTGTATTATATAGAGTCTGTATTATATAGAGTCTGTATTATATAGAGTCTGTATTATATAGAGTCTGTATTATATAGAGTCTGTATTATATAGAGTCTGTATTATATAGAGTCTGTATTATATAGAGTCTGTATTATATAGA
>JACXGM010003046.1:19403-43803 GCA_016801145.1 Umbra pygmaea | reverse complement strand
GGATTATTGGCCCTAAATTCCAAATCGAAGGGAAAAATTTGTTGTAATGGGTTGGACTGAAGTAAGACTAAAGGTGTAACACAGAATTGATTGAATATTTATACTATATGCTTTAAATAAGAGTCAAACCAGATGGGGTCTTTTTTGACCCCAGAGGACCACAGGTGTATGGCCATCGGGAGGACAACACGAGGGTTAAACTCTTCACCCAGCTCATCAACTTCTCCTGTGCTCTCTTGGAATTGTTCTTATCAAACTACTTGTGTTGTCTTTTGCGATGATTCCTGTATCAATCACACAGTAAAAACGGCTGTGTTAAATCAACACCCTAAGTGTTAAATTAACACTCTTCAGTGTCAATTTGGACCTATATAAACACTGAGAGTGTTAATTTAACACTTAGGGTGTTGATTTAACACAGCCGTTTTTACTGTGCAGGGCTGCGGTTGCAGGCTCCAGCTTGGAAATTATATTCACATTTTCATTGATAACAGGTGGCTTAAAAAGAGCATTAGCTTTGTTCCACTGACAAATCAGACCAGGGTAGATAACTCTCACTGGCTGGTCCACTGGGTAGTTCCTCCTGTCATCTTCATGTTGCTCCCTCCAGTATATGCCATACCTCAGGATATCCCTCACAGTTGGCAGTTCAGACACCAACAGCCCTTGCCCTTTCCCAAGAAAATGACTCAAATGAGAACTTCATGTCTTTCTTGGTTTGACTTGAGCCACATCTTCCACAAGCAACTATTTTATAAATCAGTGAAACTCTCACTTACTCCATCTTTTCTCTTCAAGAAAAAAACAGCGGATTGGACTCTCCTCCACAAAAGATACTATTATTGCTGTTGCTATTATCTGACTGAATGGAGCCTTAACTTTTGGTTACTCTGAAGATGATGCTATGTTGTGTCTGGACAAAATGAACAGACACAACATCATTGTGTTTCACAATGTGAAATATCAACACATTTCCTGGATCTTCATTTCCCATTAAAATCTTTTACTATCGTTAAACCATAGGTCAGATTTTCAAAATGTAAAGGGCTAAATCATTAAAAATTTTATTTCACACTTGATAAACCTCCCTCAGCTAGACAGTACAACAAAAAATAGTTAATTCTGGAATAATAGCAAAAAGAACTACAAAGCGTAACAATATTCAACTGCAAATCTATGTAGGTTAGGGTTATCAGAATTGTAAAAATAAATTCAGATTTGTGTTCTACACACCAAAATACATTATTTGAACACCCCTCTCAAGTGATTTACATAACATATTGAGTAAGGCCCACCCTTCTAATATACAGAAAATCCAGCAAAGCATCGTATCACGCCACATTGTTCATACCTCTCATCTCTTTGTTCCAGTAGCATGCCTTTCATTTTAGCAAGCCACATCCTGTCTGTCTCCCTCTGTGTTGCTTTCAGCCTTTCATCCACTTTTATTATTATTTAGATGCACAGGAGAGAGAAAAAACACTAATAGCCACTGGAACGCAGCTTCCCCTTTCAAAATTGGAGACACTTAAAAGAAAGAACACTGGGGCCGTAACAGGAGACTGGTGAAGCAGGCCCATGCAGTAATTATGTGTCTACACCTGACTTGAAAACGAAAGAGGAGACGTGGGGTGAAGGGTTGTTTCCAGAGCCCACCAAGGTTGACGCAGCGGGGAGAAAGAAAAAATAATAGTACAGAAAAAATAACTAAAAAGAATTATGACGTCTTTGTAGAACAGTTGAAAATGACATTGCGTTCCTCAGCAGACTATGTGAAAATGCTTGCTCGCATGTGGGGTCCAAATATAACTTCTCCATGTTATGACTTATGGTAATTACACTTATTTAGCAAAATGGAGCCATCACAATCAGTTACGTAGCTAGACAACTGAAACTGTGAGAGTGATGACCTGTATCTTTTACTCAGAGAAAGTAATTATCAAGCAATAACAATCATTCTGAACATTTGGCTTTCCATATATTACAGAAATAGGACCTATCTTATCATATCAGAACTCTAAAGAACAACACTTTCACAATTCAACCCGCAAATACAAAATATACACATCATGTCATTGCACTCAAACTCACTCTTTAGGTAGGTGACTTATTTCAAGCATGACAGAAAAAAACAACATTGACCATATTTAGCCCATATCAATCAGTCAGTAGGACATATTTATCAAGATTAGAGCTCAAAGGCGCTGTGTACTTAAATGCATGTGGTTGCGATATAGGGGAACCCACAGTTGACTGTCTCAATATTTACTCCATTACCTCTGCAGGTAAATCCCTCTCAACATCAATCCAAATCAGACCACCTCCCGCTCCCTTTCTGTCTCCCTCTCTCTGACTAAGTTCTCCCTCCATTCTTCACTCTCTCTCCATTATTTACCCCCCTCCCCCTTCTCCCTTGCACTCTACCTCTGGAAAAGTTGGAACTGCAAAATAAAATCGCTGCCAGCTTCTATGCGAGACCCAACATTCTCCAATGAGTCTACATTCCTTCGGTGCCCTGTGCAGTCTGGGCTTTATTCTCAGGTGGAGGGGGAGCCATTGTGAAAACCCAGGCTTCCCCCAGGGCGCCCAGCAGGTTTTACCAGAGAAAGCCAGTAGCCAGCAGAGTTCAGTGTAATAAGCCTTGGATGAGCTGAGGACAGCCAGCCTGGTGCTGATTCATTCAGTTTCCTGTAGCCCAGGGTGGTCACTGGGTAGCCCAGTGATAATTGGATGTTGTGTTTGAAGGATGTGCTATGGAGTACTAATGCTTCTGAGCTGTAATGAATCTTATCCTAGGCCATTGTAACACACAGGTAGACAGATCTCTTTGGATCAGTCAAAAGGTCTGCTAATTCTCAACTGATTACTATGGCTTAGATACAGGAGTAGTGGAAATGAAGTCAGATAAGATTTGGGGAATTAGCTATAAAGATATCCAAGTACAACATACAGAAGAGTGCATGGAATATGTTTGCATTGAATTGTTCCTAAATATCATGTGATGACAGCACTGATATCTTTGTCAGAAATTGCCCTCTTGTTTAAGCAGTCCAATGAACATTTTGTTGTGGAACAAGAAACAATTTTTTAATCATAAACTGTCTTTGAGACGTTTAGGTGAAAGGAAATGGGGGAAAAATACCAACTGACATACTTTAAGGGAGCTTTAATATACATCATATTGCCCATCAATAATAATATTAAAGAGCTGAAATATAATCAAAATGGCTTACTGTACATCTGTGCAATATAACACATGATTAACACCTTGCATGAAGCATTAACAAATTGGAGGAAAAAACAACATTTGTTCATTTAATTTTTTGCATTGTTTTCTGTAAACTGTATTCTTACGGTCCTAGGCCATATCTCAATAAAACAGTTTAGTGTTTACAAGAAACCTTCAGATTTTACTAAAAAAGTGCATGATTAGCACCAGTTGAGCAGTATAACTAATGCTGAGCTGGGACATTGACAAAATGTACATTGGCAAAATAAATGTTGAAGTAATATATAATTTTTCTATCTGTATTTGTCTTGATGGCCAGCTACCAGGGTTACCATAGCTACGATGTAGAACATGATAAAAAAAAACATGAATACGCATATATTATCTGGCATGAGCTACATTTGCACCTCCATGTGATCATGTCTACTGCTGGATGAACAAAGAGGTTTCCGATGACAAAGTGTAACTTTTAAGAAAATTTGATAAGAAAATGGAGATTACTCACGGCGGAAGGCCTTTCTAAAGCCGATGCAAGTCTTTGTCTGAGCACACAAAAGCTCAGGTGCAGTAGATATTTAAGGCAAACAGTTACAAATGCGCACAAAAAGAAATTCACAAACTTACAGACACAGAAACTTACAGACATACATACAAAGGTTTACACACAGCTTTTTGCAGACCTATTCAATGGAATGAAATTACAAAGGCAATCCTACCATCCCATTTCCTGTAAGTGCATGTGTGACTAGATGGCAACCTCACCAATGCAGATGAGCATTCCTGTACCAGAGAAGGAGCGAAAAAGGTGAACAGATGGTCACTTGCCCATAACAGATTTCTCTCCATCTGAGGACAGGTTGTGTAAATCATATCTACAATTAATTAGATTGACTCCTAAGCACACTGTTTGCCATTAGCAATGTCTGCCATTAACACTCTGACAGCATCTTTATTTACAGTGGACTTTTATTGTCAGTTTTGGCAACTTTCCTGCATTCGGTTTGAATCCTCATATAACAAGACTTTTCATGTTGTTTGAGTAGTGTGAAGATGACAACAGTGCAAAAAGAACCATGTTCCTTCTGAAGTACTGCTAGATCTTACCATGGACTATGTGGCTCCTGTAATGTGTTCACACAGACACTATTACTGTTATGTGGATTTCTCAACAACAATTGTGATTTTCTGTTTAAAAATTTAAGAATTCCAAGTTTTCTATTATACATAGTGCTACTAATGAAACTGGACTTTTATGATAATAAAAACTGCATACATTCATTAGTAAGTACAGTACTCACCTTTCTACCCCTGTTTCTATGATGTTAACTGTAGTCCAAAAGATCCCAAGATATTGCACTGATCCTCTTATAAAAACCACAGAGGCAAATAACTAAATTGTTTTACTACAGGCTTTGAAAGGCCAGATACCAAATAAAACGGCTGTCAAAGGGCTGTAGTCTGTAAAAAGGTCAAACATTGAATGAGAAAATACTGCTATCTTCAAGAAGACCACTTTAAAAGAATATTCGGCAGGCCTTTGGGTGAGTTCTTATCTAAAAGGTACAAAGACTTTAAGAGCAGGAGTTTCTCATGTGAGTACAGGTGTGACGAGAACAAGTTCACTGATTGGATCAGTATGGCCGGTTCAATGCACACAAATGTGACTGAACACATTTAGAAACATGATTATGTCATCCGTATATAGTTAGACAAGTTACAATTACAAAACAAATGCCCATTTAACAACGTCGGACAGCAGCATACACGTGTGAGAGTCCTAACAATGACACACACGTGTAATCTTGAGATGCTCCACACTCATTCCTAACCAGTGAACTTGATCTCAGCAGAGGTACACCAGGTCAGACATGTTTTTTTTCTAAGACTCACTACCTGCCAGCATATAAGATGCACTATAACAATGAGGATAGCATTTTCGTTCCAACAGATCACACTGTTGGGGCAAGAGACACTATGGGCCCTATTTTAACGATCTGAAACGCAAGTATCAAACACGAAGCGCAAGTGACATTGTGGGAGGGTTCCGGGCACTGTTGCTATTTTACCGGCGGGATAAATTACTCTTGTGCCCGACTCAAATGTAAAATGGGTAGGTCTGAAGTAGCTTCATTAGTCATAGGTGTGGTTTGGGCGTAACGTGCAAAACACCAATCAGAGCGTCATCTCATATTCCCTTTAACCCAGGATTTCCACTGAACCCGTCAAATGCGTTCGTTGCGCCGGAAGTCATTCAATGTCAATGGAGCAATCCGCAAGGATGCGCTTACCTTACGGGCTTGCAATGCGTTGCGCTCTGTGTGTCGCATACGTTCGAATTATTCAACTTGTGCGTTGCGACCCTGTGCCGTTATACAACCGGAAGTTGAAGTTCCCACTGGAACGAGTAGCACAACACAATAGTAACGGTCTTGCCTTTCTGAAGCAATTGTGCGTCAAGTCTGCACAATGCGGATGCATGTATCCGGTAAAAAGTAACATGCACTAAAATCTGACGCGTTCAGTGGACATCTGGCCTAAGAGCATGGAATCCGCTTGTTCCATGGTGGATTGCTATTATAACGGCGGATTGCTATTGATTGTTCTTTATTACAAAATCTAAATAAAAAAAAATGTCACAAGACACACTTTCCAATGTTCTGGTCTCACTCTCTCTGAATCACGAGGTTATGAATGTATGGTAATATTTTTGCAATGTAGTTTAACATTAGAGCAAGATTACTTTCCTTTAGGGATGCTCATATTGACCGTTTAACCGTTAACCGAATCTAAAACATTTGACCGATTAATAATATCAGTTAAACGGTTAAGAAGTGTTTTTTTTACGTGTGTATATATAGCCTATATTAGTTAAATCACGTGGCGCGTTGACACGCGCAACCGGAGCCTGGCGCTTCATTTTGAAAGGTAGGGAGATATAGGTAATGAAGAGCGAAATATACCGGCTGCCTGTTTTGCATCTGCAACGCATTCTTCATTTAAACGCTTGGACATTTATGATGACTGTGATATTAACTTGCGCTTTCATTTTTTCATGTACAGAAACATATAACGCTATCGTATTGGGAAGCATATATTGTCGGCTTTAATTCATCATCATGTTCCTGATGCATTATAGCCGACAAAATAATGTTACCTTAAAAACAACACACAGTGATTGACAACACGCACTTTATTTTCGGAGAGGACCGTAATGTTTATTTCAATGAAATGGGTGCGCTGGCAGATATTGTATAGTTAGTC
This sequence comes from Umbra pygmaea, assembly GCA_016801145.1. Classification (NCBI taxonomy): domain Eukaryota; kingdom Metazoa; phylum Chordata; class Actinopteri; order Esociformes; family Umbridae; genus Umbra; species Umbra pygmaea. Next base: position 37,313 of record JACXGM010003046.1, on the reverse strand, counting down.
ACATAACGCGTAGCAAGCATTAACAACATTTTGTTTTGTGTTAATGAAATATAGCCCGTATTTGCAGTAGGCCTCCTGTAAGCAACATCCTTGTTCCAGATTGTCACCGACTGTTTTCATTCTATAATTTGACAACTCGGTAAACATCAAGGCTACTTTCCTTTGATTGAAAACAGAAAGTGAAAACGTTAACGACAAATTTTCTGCGACAATATTTTGGTTGGTGTGGACTTTACGCCAGTGTAGTTTGGTGAAACCAAACATCGACACAGCTTTAGTATGAAACGAACTAGTTTCATCGTATCGTTTAATGTGAACTTTGCACCCGAGTGAACTTATACGCAAAGCTGGTGCACCCGGTAGCTGTTGTTGATCTGTTCTGTATGCTGTTTAGACATTAAAACAAATCCGTGAAAAAACTTTTGTATATTTAACGGGTTACAGACACTCGTCAATTTTTTAAAAAATTTAAAGCCAATTGAATCTTATAAACTTATCAGTTAACGGTTAATAATCGGTTAACGAGTTCCGGTTGTCGGTCAGGAAAATTACCCGAAATGAGCATCCCTACTTTCCTTGCTTCACTCTTCTGTCAAATAAGCTCTCCTCTCCTGTTATGTGCCCTATTTTAACGATCTAAGCGCATGGCGTGAAGTCCATGGCGCAAGTGCGGTTTGGGCGTGTCCAAATCCACTTTTGCTAGTTTGACAGCAGATAAAATGTTCCATGCGCTGGGCGCATGGTCTAAAAGGGTTGTACTAAGTGTCTTCATTAATTCATGGGCGTGTTTTGGGCGTAACATGCAATAAACCAATCAAAGATTCATCTCCCATTCCCTTTAAGAGCCAGGCGCATTTGCACCTTTCACGCATTGCTATTATGACGGCGGATTTGCACCGTAATATTTTTATTTGTAATCTTTTGCATGTTCGTGTGCTGCTGCGCTTCCCAGTGTGTGTGCAACAAGCATAGTGTGCATGCGCTGTGCCTATGCCATAGGTGCATTTGACTAATTTGCTGTTAAAATAACTATGACATGCTGTGCCATTGACTTTATTTCAGGTTTTTGTTGGTCAATGGCGCGATGACTTTCCGATGCCTCAAGATAGCAATACACCCAGAATTATCCAGAATTATCCCGGCACAGGGTCACAACGCACAAGTTGAATAAGTTGAACGTATATGCGACACACAGAGCGCACCGCATCGCAAGCTCGCAAGGCAAACGGATTCTTGCGGATCACTCCATTGACAATGAATGACTTCCGGCGTAATGCAATGCATTCGATGTGTTCAGTGGACATCCCGGGTAGCAAAGACACCTGCGTTCAGACTTTGCGCTGCATTGCACCGGGTGCAAGATAGGGCCTCCTGTCTCCTTAATTAAGTCCTGTAATATTTCCTTATTTATGTCATCAACACATCCATGATTCATGGACATGTTGTGTAAAACACAACAAGCCACAAAGAATGCTTTGACTTGAAAAGTGTGCCTGTCGTATCCAAACACCTGACACCTGCGCATTTTCAGTGTGTCGAATGTTCGTTTTATTAGGCTACACTGCGTATTTGTGTGTGTTTACGATTAAACAGCATTTCACGCACTTTTGCTGGCATCAAATGGTGTCATCCTCAGCCATGTTTTTAACAGATAGCATTGTCCACTTCACAGCCACCCATCCAAGGGATAGCAGAGTTGGCAGAGTTTGCCATAATTGAGTCGTGGCTTGAGCCAGGGTAATTCACAAAGACATGGGTGATTTTGCGATTGGCATCGCAAATGACTTGTATGTTGATTGAATGGGTTCCCTTGAAGTTGATGTCAATGCGAATAATTTATTCTGAATAATTTGGGTAAATGTGTACACTAGATGTATGCCTATTTTTTCACATCTTCGGACACCACAATAATTTCCCTCGTGTGTTCTTATTTTTCCTTCTAATTAGGAATTGCAATAATGGGAACTGCTGCATTTGTGTAGATGAGAGGAGCAAAGTGTATGCACATTGTTTACATGCTATATTATGGCCAAGCATGCACCCTTAAAATAGCATCTGAATAAAACGCCACTGACTTTTAACAAGGTTTTTCCTGGTCAGTGGCGGAATTGTTTTCGGGAACTGCAAGACAGCACCAGGAAACGTTTGCACTGGAACACGCCTCTTCTTTTCGCTGAACTGCACAACGAATGCAAGTTCATTCCCTAATTTACAGACGCACGTATTTGGAGGGAAAAGTCCCCTATGCGTTGGTGTAAAATGTCAATTGTGCTGGGTGTAAGATAGGGCCCGAAATTATGTATTTATTGTTACATGACTCTTGACAATGAATCTCTTTGAACGGCAGGTTGAAAGAAATGTTAAACAATTATATGTTAAAGAGATGTTAAAATATGTTAATACCATTTAACATTGCTTAAAATGGGCTAGCCAATAACACGTGCATTTTGGCAGCTTCAGAGCAAAGTAAATAGTTTAGAGGCTTGTTTCTATTGTTAATATCCTAGCCTATACCTTTACATAAAGATAATCATCTGTAATGTCTGTATATCACATAGACTCCAGTCTACGCAACAGGTACCAGAAAATTGGTGTGTTAGCAAAAACCTAAACTGTAATTTGACTAGAAACAGTATTTACTGTTTGACGTTTGCTGCAAGACTAAAATGTGGCCTTTTACAACTCATTAAAAAGAGCTTTAGCTCTCAGCTGTTTTAATAGGCCCCTATCTTCTTTGTTGTTTATGAATAAGTCAACACTAAACAGTTACCGTCAGTGTGTGCCGTGAAACTGACCCCGGGTCACCATTTATCCCCATGGGCGTATTTATACAAACCTAATGACAGGTCTGAGTTCAGATGAAGCAGTACATTAGAGAAACAGAGACACCATAGATTTTTATCACTGGGGAGGTACAGAACACAACAACTGAACATTTAAAAAGACACCATTCTCTTAAGAGATGCAAGAGTGGGGTTTGTCTAGTATTACTGAACTGTCATGTGTTGGTTCGATGTCTGAGACAAACTGTCTCCCATTCCAAGTGATTACTGTTCTCTAGAGGGCAAATATGAGAATACTTGAAAAATGTGCACAGTTTTTTGCTCAGTGACGTCCATGGGAGATTTTGTTTTAATTGAGCTCACATTTCTCTAGTTCAGCTCTATCAGAGATACTTTTTAATTGTGGTTTCTCAAGCATTCTCATTACATAACATTGTTAGTGTTTTTCAGACCTTAGTTGGATTTATATTACTGTTTGGATGCCAAAGGATTTCCATGGCGATAGAAGCCCAAGAATGTTGTGCACCAGTCACTCAGTCTCAGGCACGTCTTGATATATGACTTATGTCTTAAACTTGAATTCTCAGTGTCTGCCTCATTCTGCATCTGTTTTGCTTTAGAGGAAATATTGTGCTATGATGAGAAACTGGTGTGGCAATTTCAGATTGTTGATGCAGAGGACTTGGCAAGCTAAACCTTGGATATGTTTCTTTTGTCCTGGCCTAGAGAGAGGGACGTGATGTGTCACTAAATCTACAGTAAGACAAAAACCCTTGGATTGTGGCTGGAAGGTTCTACAAAAAACAAAAACCAGTTACTCTATAAGCAATAAGGGGATGACTTACGAGTATCAGAAAATGTGTACGTGCTATAGTAGAACAATCCAGAACACACACAAAAAAACGCAGTTGAAAGGATTCTGAATAGTCAATATTCAAGAATCCATTGACTGTAATCCAACACACTTTAGCAATCTATTACTATTCCCAGGGGCTGTTGCATAACTCTGGTGTGTGCTAAGCTGCAGCTGGAGGCTGATGGAACCCAGGGAGATAACAGTGTGGTCATAGCGGCTGGTGGTGCTGCTGTCTCCTGGTCCTCCAGCCACGGCCAAGGAGAACAAATCATAGTCCAGTGCTGGCTCCTCTGTGCTGTACAGCCCACACTCGCGTACACCACAGCGTTACAGTGTTCATCAGCTCAATTAATCACACAAACAGCGTCACACACATAAACAAAAACACCCTGATACACACACACACACACACACAGACACATACACAGTGTAAATGTTAATCTGCCATTCTGAGACTACAGTGAATGTCCAAACGTAGGCCAGTGCATGTCCATCATTGCTAAACATGTAACAGCGACCCCATACCTCAGGGTCCATAAAGTCACGAGGTGATCATGTTATCCCCCCCTCCCGCAACCACATAAGAGAGTATCGTGAAGAACCTTTCAAACAGGTTGGTCTCTACAGAGCAGAAACACCACAACGTTTGTCCCGTATGAGCCAGCCCGCATGCATGTATGTGAGTCTAGAACGTTCTGCTGGGCTTCCTGCTCAGAAATGTCACCGGCGGTGTTGTGATTGTGAGCGCTCTGTAAATATGTACCTACCACACAAGTAACTCACTGGATAAACACGCCAGTGAAGCTGTTTTTTCACCAGGAGTGGTTCCCATCAAGCTATACGGAGGAATGTAATTGTAGATGGTGAAATGTCTCCAGAACCCGTGCTTGTTTTAGTTGATCCTTCTCTTTTTTTCTCGTCTTAAATCGATTGAGGCTTTGAATGAGAACCAAAACAAACTCCAGGTAACCAGGTAACGCAAAAACAAGTTACACATTGAACACCTGGAGCGGTGATGGAGGACCTTTTTATTGATTGTTTTACTATGTGACGAACCATTAATGCCTCTGTAATCACGTACGCAGCTTAAACCAGATAAGATTGTCTCAAGGGAGAGCCGTCTAATAAAAGTAAATATAGTTAAAGATCTACTGAACCTGGATCATGAAGATTGTACAGTAGTTTCTGCTGCTTTAAAATGTCTACACATCTGATTGAATTTTAAAATAATTTTCCACAGTAGGAAAACACCAGGAAGACACCTACAAACAGATATTTGTCTATATTGTATTGGGTTGAAACACAATTAGCTTAGGACAGCAAATGTCTAGTTAAGAATAGTGTATTTGAAGAAATATTCCATCTCTGTCCATCATGCTGTGAAAACACAATGGAACAGATAACACAGGATAAAATGCTCATTCCAAGGGACTGGTCTAAATCTATAAATCTCTTGGTAATTATGGTAGCCAACTTTTCATGTTAGCTGCTGACTTTTCATGGTAGCTTCCGACTTTTCCTTAGTCGTGTGCCTCTGTCACGAGATCCTGGATGCACTGATCGTTGTGACTCGAGAACAGACACATGAAATGCACCCGACTTCCTGTCCTAACAGCAGCTGATGATTGGCTCTAGAGACTTTGTATGTCTCCGTTAAATCCTAGGTGTCCTAAATCTTTCTGTAGCAGTGCCATTTTAACCACAGAGAAAGTGTTGCTCAACACAGCAGATCTTATTTCCACCTCACTGGTTTAATCATTGTGTGGATAGAAAGAACACCTTGGTTTCATGACATAAGTGAGGACTGGCAGCTAGTTAAATAACTTTTCCGAACTTCACATCAAATATAACTTGATGGCAGCTGATGTCAGAAAGTCGTCTGGGAAAATGCAATGAAACATGTATACAACAGCTGCACATCCAAAGCAGGTGTGCCGTCCTAAGTCTGGAACAGTCCCAGATTCACAGTCAGTGGTCTGAGAGATTTATTCAAACAAAAGATTCAGGTTGGGAAGAAGAGTGTGAATTGTGTAGCCTATGCACAATACTGGTCAAAGGTTTTAGAACACCCAGGAATTTACACTGTGTTTTGATAGAATTTGATACCTTCAAGTTGGCACTAATTGATCAGGAATTATAGTCAAATATGATTAATTATGCATGAGGTAAATGTTTCATTATTAGAACGCTGAATTAACAGCTACTGATCATTTGGCTTTGCCTTAGTATGTGATTAGATTATTATAAATCAGTTATTTCCAACTGTGTGAGATGTTTGCAACATTGGAAAAATCTTGGATATATATTTTTTATCTTGTCATCTTGGTGAACTTCTATTAAAAACATGAAAATCCCTGGGTGATACAACATGTGGTACAACATTTGACCGATAGTGTAGAGTACAAATACTTTGTTGACAGAGCAGCCATATGCAGCAAGCACCATGTTTTGGTGTTAATTTAACCTGACACCTGGAAGCAAAAAGCTCTGGAATGGGCTTTATGCTTTTGCTATCAGCCGTTCCAGCAAGTAACCCGTCATGACACCCCCCGCCTCAGGCCCAGTGGCAGCTTTGTACTCCCTTTCTGCCATTTCACATGGGAACCGACCAGCCAGACCACAGCGAGCCTGATTCACTCTTCAGGACAGGTGCCAAGAAGCTGTACACCATCACAGCTGGGCACAGACAGGTCGCATGTGTTCACAGGCTGAATGATACAGGTTTCCTTGGGTTACGTGTTGCAACAAAGTGAAAGACCTGGTGCTGTTAAAAAATTACCAATGCTTGGTGGAATGTCGTTACCGTGTTTGTGTCAGATCAGGTGCATGCATTCTGTGTCCTACAGATTACAGTTCCACAAAAAACTCCAACCTTTTCCAAAATACCAAATACAGGATGTCTGGGTTAGACGACATACAGTATAAATAAAAGGGACTTAAATGATGACAAAAGAATGAATGGAAAAAGCATTCCAATTTTAATGAAGGATTTTACAATTTAATTAATTCAATTTCATTGCATTTCATCAAATGAATTGACAAACCCCAATCAGAAAACTACATAAATCCAGTAAGCATTGTAGGATTGGCAACAGGTCAAATATGATGTATTTTACTATGTATTATACTCACATACAAAGCTAACAGACCAACCCAGGATAATATTCAGTATTTCCGTACGTAAGAACAAAAATAAATTGGACCACAAGTCGCATTACTGTACATACCCTTCACACCATTTCCTAGTTCTATATTTCTGTAGAATTATGTAACTGTTATACTACACATACTTTCATACAGACAGATCTATGTCCATGGCAGTAGCTGGCAACTTACTCTAGTCTTTGAGTCCTACACCTGCATGCAAAACAGTGGTCAAGTTCAGGTAGAAGGGGCCCTGTTCAGGTAAAGGTGTTTGAACTACCGTAGCTTTGCAGTCTTTTCTTCCGCGCACACAAAAGACTTGGTTATGTTAGCATTGCTAAGATTAACATCCTTATCTTCTCCACTTTAGTTTCTTAAGCTATAGCGTGTCAATATTGACAGGCTGTGTGGACAGTACAGTAATTCTTTTCCCAATAAGACCAGAGAGGAATTGCACAACTCTACAAACCCATCAATCAGGTAGATTTAGTATCTGGGTATTCCTTCGAGAAAGGCAAACAGAAGCGTGAAAAGCCAGTAAAATACACACAGGTTAAAAAAATCAAACAGTAGAGTGGTTGTTCACATTACTGTCTGACAGGAAAAGCCTCAGATGATGTTTCTTGCGGGACAAAAAAACATTCAGACCTCATTTAACTTGGCTATTAGCTGCCTTTCAGCATTTTTTCAACATGACTTGAGCTTAGACGAACGGGCCATAGAATGTAATTCTAGCGTCATAATGTTTCTTTTAAATGTACACTTCATTGTAATGCTTAATGAACATGTCAAACGCATAGCAGTAGGATATTACCTCAGTCGCTTTGTTGTAAAAACACACATACAACACACGCTGTGACAAGACATAAACAATGCCTAGGAGCCAGGCCAAAAATATGGATGGAGCGGGTGCAATCAACTATTTTTATAGTTCTGAAAACAAAGCAAGATTACAAGGAAAAGCTCCTGATGTACATACCTCAGAACAAACCTAAAAGGAAGTGCCATTGTATTTCGAGCAAGGCTTTTTAATAAGACTGACCCCACAAAAAGCGAAGAGCATTATTTCTGCCTTAGCTCACAGCTATTTTGAAAACTGAACACAATGAGGAGACGTCACCTTTACACATATGACCACACTGCTAAAGATTAGTTTCATTCATCCGTGGCCGATTTTTAGACTAGTAATCTTAATGTCAACAATAACTACCATAGATCCTGGAGCAAGATACAGAGTAGCCAGGGAAACCATACACACTATATAGCCAAAGGTATGCGGACACCCGTGAGCTTGTTGGAAATCCCATTCTAAAATCATGGACATTAAAATGGAATTGCCCCCCTGCCAATTGTGGCTATATTGGCTGCCACTCTTCTGGAAAGGCTTTCCACAAGATGTTGGATAGTGTGTGTGTGGGAATTTGTGCCCATTCTGCCAAAAGAGCATTTGTGAGTGCTGGCTCTCAATCACAATTCTAATTCATCCCAAAGGTGTTCAGTAGGGCTAAGGTCAGGGCTCTGTGCAGGCCACTTGAGATCCTACACACCAAAGCTGTCAAACAATGTCTTTATGGACCCCGCTTTGTGCACAGGGGCACAGTCATGCTGGAACAGGAAAGGGCCTTCACCAAACTGTTTCCACAAAGTTGAAAGCACCCAGTTGTCTAAAATGTATTTGTATCCTGTACCATCAAGATGATCCTTCACTGGAACTAAAGTGCCTACCCCAAACCCTGAAAAACAGCCCCAGACCATTATCTCTCCACCATTAGTAGTTGTGTACACATATTTAGAATATATAGTGTATGTTGGGAATTCTAGTTAGAACACTCAACAAGGGTGTATGAGCAGGTATGGAGGGGGGGTGGGGTGGAGAATGTCCCACAAGGCACGTAATGTGGTCCCCACAATAATATGAGCAATTTGTTAAAAATACAGTATATTATGTCCTGAAATTTCAAACTCACTCCTACAACCTTAACACTCAACACTGTATACGAACATGTGGATAGCCAGCTACAAAATATGAATTAAGTACAAATCACTTGCAAATAAAATAAATTGCATTTGCAACTCTTCACAAACATCTCTTCAACTACAGGCCTTGAGAACTGACAGCTCCTTTGTTGTTGTCATAGTAATTTCCGTCCAAAAACAGCGGCCCCATAAGAATTTAAGGTGTCGTGCCTTTTTTTCCACAAGGGCTGTCTGAATACAAACTGCACGTCTGTCTGCCATCAAAGGCACATTAAAAACCTCAGGTCCAGAGAGAAAAACAGTCTATGGTTGGTGACAGGAGTAGAAAACAGAACAAGGACTCATACTAAGCTGGGAATGAGGTGTCTTCTGTGATTGCTACTGGCAAAGTAGGGAACATAGAACCACATGAGGAACTAACAGCACACGACTGGAATGTAGAGCGGAAAGGGTAAAAAACCACAAATATTCAGGAACATTTTGAATTGGCTGGTATTTTACAACTAAGGCTTTATGGGAAGCAGCTTGGAGGTTACAAAAAATCGAAGGTGAAACAAAATAGGATGTAATTATCCTCAAACTTACTGAATTCCTTTGAAACACTTGGTAGAACAATGGACTGAATGTAGAACTACGGATGGAGTCATTGCTCCTGTTATATTACAAATGAAAACAAATGTAAAAACTGAGAATATGTAGAAAACATCTAATCAATCTATTCCAAGAACCAGTGGCTGTATGTTTGTTATTGGTCTGGATGCGGAAAAAGGCGAGGCGCTCTTTAGTGAAGCTCTAGGAACACTGATGCAAGGATTTATTTATTCCTCACCAATGGTTTGTCAGTAAATTGGTAACAGGAGACTTGAGACAGGATATAGCATTATAACTCTAGGCCTGACACGGACACCATCCGTGTTCCTAGAATTATTATCAGTTACTGAGGTCAACTGAGCCAACTGTTGTTTTCTGTAATACCCTTAAGGTGATCACATGAAATGCAGATCCTTCTATTTGTGTGTAGTAATAATGATAGTTTTGACTTTGTGTAAGGAATCAACCTTTTGGTGTAATCTATACAGTAGTTCCCATGGTAAGTGACAGCCATAGGTTTAAATAACAGTTCAAGTTAGGTGTACAAGGTAACACATGTACCAGCATTAAGTGTTGTTTTGTGTTTTAGGCCTTGTGAATGTTGACAATTTATTATTTTTTTCTTGGGGGGGTGTTGTGTTTTTAATGACAGATCAGTTGGACGAATTAGCTAGGGAGGCAGGTTTGTAGGGGAGACAGTGGCCGAGCCAGAGATTGATCCCATGTGTGGTCAAGAATCAGGAGCTTAGACCGCTAGAACAAACTGGCACACACATGATATTTGACAACAAAATTGTAGTAGCTTGCTATTTTTTTCCGCTTTCACCCCAAAGAAATAACAGTTGACGTATACAAATATTGAAAGGATGAAAAGCACACTCTCTCACCCATCACTTCCAGATAGAAGTGGCTTCAGCTATGGTATGCTAATCTTCGAAGTACTAGCTAATGTTATGCTATTTTATTGACAAACCGGCTCGCTGCAGTAGCTAGCTTAGTTAACAAACGCATTGGTGGAAAAACTCCATTGTCAAAAATACAACAGAGTATTTTATTATCAAAAGAGTGAGAATGAGAAGATGATGCAGATAAAACAAAGCTAGTATGTTATCAACATGCTCCAAAGGCAAACCAGGTTTATCAAGCTGACAGAGTAGCAGAGTTTAATGGGAAAGATGGGCAGCGACGGCATTTTGAAATGGCTGGGGCAGCAGTGTAAAAGCAGCGGGATCAGTAGTAGCATAACTATATGAAGGTCTCCGGATGATCATCTAAAATGGAAGGTCAGCCAGGGTTCAATCAGACAGTGAGTAAACCTTCTGTTGCATTACTATAGATGCAAGTCAGCCTGCCGGTCTGCGGCCAGGGATCATGTGACAGATTCCCATCTCCATGTGAGTCAGAATTCTTTGAAGCCACGCATTGGCAAATGTGAAATCATTCATAAACATTATTAATAACAATTGCAATTTTAAGCCCATTAGGTAACAGTTGCCAAGTTAGACTTAATAATTATATTAGTAATATGAATGATGATGTTAGATGAACATTAAGTAATACATAAATCATATAAATTTTAGAGCAACACACTATTAGTGAAGCAAAAGTGAGCAGTATACACTTTCTGAGTATTGTAGTTTGGAAAAGGCTCGTATGAAATGCTTTCCTGGAACACAAAGGGAGCCTTCACAAACACAGTGGGCTTTCTGCTGCCCAAGAAGACCAGGGCCTGTGTCAGGCAAGCCGTGATTGGCTGACTGAGAGACTGAACACAGGGGATCCTGTGTTGAGAGACCTTCTGCATTGCTAACGTTTTTTTGACTGGCTTAAGCTGCACAGGAAACAGAATTTTACCATTTCCTGATTCCATGTCTTCCTGTCACATTTGGAGTGCAGGATAAATTGCATCAATTCTACTTAGCTTCTAACAAATTCCAGTAGTTGGGGCCAGTCAGAAGTGCAGGGGAGCAGTAGGTTGTTCTGATTTCATGTTTTCATTGGAGACTGACAGTAGGTGTAATCATTTGAGTCCACACACAGCCAACATATTTTAAAGATTATTCTGTGGTCTTGCTTCCTGTAACAGCCTTCTTCAGTTTTACCACATAACAAGACACTTCCTTTAAAGGTTGTTCACTAGCCTGACATAACTGTATCAGATTAACCAAGATCAAACCACAGCATAGAATCCCAAACACACAAAACAATTTATTAGGATCTTCATTGGAATGGGGCCAAAACAAAATAAAAAATTTACAAAACACAATACAAATGTAGTAAATATCAAATGTAGTTACAAATGTATTAAATATCAAATGACGTTACAAATGTAGTAAATATCAAATGACGTTACAAATGTAGTAAATATCAAATATAGTTACAAATGTAGTAAATATCAAATGTAGTTACAAATGTAGTAAATATCAAATGACGTTACAAATGTAGTAAATATCAAATATAGTTACAAATGTAGTAAATATCAAATATAGTTACAAATGTAGTAAATATCAAATATAGTTACAAATGTAGTAAATATCAAATGCAGTTACAAATTTAGTAAATATCAATAAAGCATATTACCAGTAACATAGTGATTTTAAGGTCTAGTGAAAGTACAGAAAACTCAAATTAAGTTGTGTGGCATCGTATACATGCACAATTAAGAATATATGGGCAAATATGATTATGTGATTAGGGATAAGATAATATGTATTATAATGTTTGGTTATCCATACATTATGTATACAATCTCATGAGCAGGTAAAACCATTGCTGTGTAACAGTATCGTTTTCGTCCGTCTCCTTGCCCTGACCTAGATTCGAACCAGGACATCGCTAAGCACAACCGTCACCCATCAAGCACCAATACCCCCACCCTGAAACAGCCACAGCTCTGGGACAGCAAGAGGAAAAACTCAGCAGTGAGGAAGTCACATCACTGTTGGTAATGCTATCAGTCTGCACCATTAAAGTGATGGTTCAGAGTAATATAACCCTAGGGTCCTTTGCACCTTGACCTCGAGCCGACCAACCCACCATAAGCTTTTTTCCTTTGTTATATACCAAGTAAAAAAAGTATACTTAAATGTACTTGAAATGTATTTTATTTATCCTAAATATACTTCTAATATATTATTTTGGTATGTATATTTTGAAAGTATACTTCAAATATACTTAAATAAATTGAGTGCATACTTATGGTTAAACATAAGTATACTAGAAGTATAATACTGGAGTATAATTTAAATACTTTTTTTACTTGGGATAACATTGGTTGAGTTAGAGCTATCAGCCGAATGGCTTAGTGCAAGCACTAATGGAACCAAGGGTGTATCTCATAAATAACCCCACTAATAATGCCCGGAATGGTACCAAACCTTTACAGTAGTACAAATAGGTTCTGTACTTATAAAACGAGACATTGAAAAGTTTGTAAGTACACCAGAAGTATATTTAAATAACACTTGCCTGATGGCTACCAATAGATGATGTCTGGCAATACATGTTGTGCTTTGTGCGTGATCTCACCAGTGTTGGGCAAGCTACTTGTAAAATGTAGTGAGCTAAGCTACTAGTTATTCTACACTAAAATAAGCTTCACTACACTGAAGCTACCCCCAGGAAAATGTAGCAAGCTAACCTACAAAAAAATGGGAAAAGTAGCTTACTACATGTAAGCTATATTTTTTAGATTGAACCAACTTCATTCAAAGTCAATGCTATCTTTTAAAATATTATTTAATTAATCATTTTGTTCTACTGCTCAATTCTATCTCTATCTCATGATGGCATCATTGTTTTCTATAATATAGCTGAATTAAATGTTTCAAGCACACATGAAAACAAATAAACCATTTTCAGACAAAAAGCAAATTAGTTAGTCGTCATAAAGTAAACCTTTGGCGACCTAAGTTATGCCCATCATTACATTTGACTACAGTATAATGTGACACAAACCCTATGAACTATATTTTTACTTGTATTATTTAGCTAGCTTAACATATGAACACATTATGATATGAATATGAACAGATTACATCAGTTGTAATATACTACATATACTCCTCTATTATTCTGTTAGGCTACATTGTCTATCACTGTAATATGTGGTCAACGTATTTCATAACATTTGGTTAGTAAACTCCTTGCTGAATGGATTGTGCTCACCAAGTATGGGTTTAGAATATCTTCCTCACTCTCTGCTGCGAGTAGACCATTTCTGAATATCAGACAGAGATTTTTAGGCTCGCGGACTGGGAAGAAAGAATGGCCACAAACAACGAAAGGGAGGATGTGGGAGGAGTTGACTAGACGATACTCTGCGCGACTTTACCTGCTAAATCTGTGTGATTTTGACTTACGCAAAAGTGATTCACATGAACAAGTCTTTTAGAGCAGTGATTCAGTACACCCATTTCACTGAAAAGAATCGTCAAAAAAACGAATCGTTCAGGATTCGCACATCACTATTCGGCTACACATACAGGCTGTGTATGGCGGTGGCGTGAGTCACTTACTGATCTTGAATCCTTAGCGGTTGTAGTTCAGAGTTAAGCTTCAGAAATACTCATGAAAATGTAGCTTGCGTGGACGCTACCACACTACTTGATAAATAAAATAGCTTCACTACTGTAAAGCTATTTGATTCAGAAAACAGTAACGCTACGACCACGCTACTGAGAAATGTAATTAAACTAGTAACAACGCTACTTGTAGCGGGCTACTGCCCATCACTGGATCTCACAGTGTCTCGCAGGGTTCGTGTTAGCAGCCATCATCCAAGTGTTATTTAAATTTACTTCTGGTGTACTTACAAACTTTCCAATGCCTTTTTTTATAAGTACAGAACCTATTTGTACTACTGTACTAAAGTTTGGTACCCTTCCGGGCAGTATTAGTGGGGTTATTTACGAGATACATTCTTGGTTCCATTAGCCCCTGCACTAAGCCATTTGGCTGATAGTGCTAACTCGACCAATGTTTTAACAAGGGGAAAAAGCTTATGGGGGGTTGTTTGGCTCGAGGTCAAGGTGCAAAGGACCCTAGGATTAAACTACTCCGAATCATCACTTTAACTGTCACATTACGTAGGCAGACTTACAGTATGGCCAATCAAAATGTGAGTTTTTCTCTACCAGAACACGTCCAAGAATAGACCAATCGTTTACAATTTAAAGTACTTGTGGAATGTTTATTTCAGGGATAATGTGCTAGGTTAGTGAGGTTAAAGTTAGGGTAAGGTGAGGTTAAGGTAAGGTGAAGGTAAACTGACTTTTTTACGTTTCGTAAACATATGAGGCATACCTTTTCCTTCCTTCGGAAACGTCACGTGGACATATGTTGGTCTTTTGTTATGATTTTGTACTTATCGCCATGAGCACAGCCTGGACATGGTGGTTCCACATTCACTCAACGCACTGTTCATAGAACCATAAATGAAAGTTCTGTAAGTAGATTTTTCGAACTAATGTAAATGTATTAGTTATGAACAGAGGACACACACACACAATCAACTCTGTGAATAGACAGTACTGTATGTTAACAGCAAGCTGTCCAACCTTTGGAAACTCTAGGAAAACCATGTAACAATTGAGGGATGCTGTACAATACGTTGCAAAACATTATATGAAACCTTTCCTGAGGAAGAGTTACAGAGAGACAACTATTCTAAACATAGAAACAACTCTTAATGCAACTTGCAAGATATACAGGGACATAAATAAGAATTAGCAGAGTTAGGATTGTTTACTGCAGAGTTGTTACTGTCTGGGATCTTTGAGAATCTATCTTCAAAGGAGAACAAGAGGGAAGCTACAGTCGGGAAGGCGGGACTTGCACAACATCCCTCCTCTCGGTTCTTGGCTTGACCTACACTGTTTTAGTTGATGCACGGTAAGCAGTAGACAACTGTGTAGACTTTCCTGGAAGAGTCACCAAGAACTTCCAACAATAGCGAAAGATATAGACCCTTAGTATTATTTACAGTGTAGTGTTTGACATGTTTTCTTGAAGCACAATGTTACGCTGTGTTTACTTTCAGACCAAAACACTGATTCTCCCGCGGCCAGACAGGCCATGTGTCTATACAAACGCCACAGCACTATCACCGTCAACGCTTCCGCAGGGCTCATAAAGGTCACAAAAACACTGCCAGCTCGCCAATTTGTTGTCCCCCGGCACTTAACTATCAACAGGAAACATCTTTCACAGAACAGGAAGTGCTACTCTCTAATTGGTCGAGCGTGATTCAATGAGAAGCTTCTCTCAGCCAATGGGATGGCATCTATTTTAAGGGGTATAAAAGCAGTAAGCAATTCATTGTGTACAGTCATTCTGAGCCAAGATGTCCCTCTGCAATACTCTCGACTAACATACTGTTTTTCCATAGCCTGTGTTTAGGGAAACGAAATCGTCTGGCAGATTAGTCACTCTAATACAATGTTTTACAATGATTACAAACCCCAAGAAATGTTAGGCAACACTAATATAGTTATTGCACTCCTTGTGGAGTCTGTAACTTCATCAGTTCAAGCAGCTGTGCTGACTAGTGAGTGGCTTCATCTGCTCATCATTCCTGTACATCGCAAAGCTGTTTATTAAAGCCAGAATATATGTACCTTGTTACTCTGTAATGATGGTGAGGTAAGCACATAGTCTGCAGAACAGATGGACATTTTCTATGGTCCATTAATGTTGATAAAGGCAATGATGGTATTATTTGGCTTTAATAAAATATATGCTAAAATGTGTATTGTCCATAGCAACAATAGGAATATTGTACACATAGTATCAATGACTTTAACAATGTCATTCTGTATACTGTCACGACAGAGTATATGGTGGTAATCTAAATGTTTAAATTGAGAGTACAAAGAAAATCAAGGAAGGATCAGATCAATTAAGAGCACTTTGGCTCTGTCTCAGTTACAAGCAGCAGGCGTCAGACTGAGATCTGTGTACACAAGTCTTTTAACACAACGAGAACTGGGATCAGTATGCTGCCAAACTTTAGGGAATGACTTTATCCCACTGTTACTACACGCAGCGGCAACAGCAATTACTCTTTATCAAAGGGGGAAATCCAAGGGCTGTTTTATTATTATGTTATGCCAGCATCGGGATCCAAACTTGAGTGGAAAAGCACTCCGAATCAGCCAAACATACCAGTAACAAATTACAAAAGTGCTGGAGAGTAACGGGGGCTCTGACGAATTTCCCCAATTAGCAAGCCTCTGCCAGGAGATAAAGAGTCTGTGCAGGCAACAATCACAACGTGCGCTCACATTCCAAGAAAAGCACTATACATAATAATAATAATCACTGTGCCCAGTCAAGACGTGGCTGCCTTCCCCACTCCCCAAGGACCTTTCTCCCTTTCAACTCAGAGTCATTCCCTCTGTAAAACACAATGAAATACGCCTTCAGACCTAAAACATATAGAGTAATTACATTTAGAACCAAATAAACACAACCATAACCCTCACACATGCATAGAACCTGGCTTGGCCGTAAGCTAATTTGTTTAATCAGAAATACCTTGATGTATTGGATGCATTAGACGCTCGTTGTTTTGTTTTGTCTTGGTTTTAGCGTTTTTTTTCACTTTTGAATATTGTTAGTGGGTGAGTACCAATGCATGAGCTCTGTTCTAAAGACATTATAATAAAACTTTTACAAAAAATGTGGTTCTGTTGTAAAAACCTTATGTACTCAGAAATATCAAAGGTTTCATCAAGTGTCTCTATAGCTCAACATATTTTAAACTAGCCCCATTCCCCGGATGATAGGATGTGATCCTTTTCTGAAATAACTTTCTCAAGCGCTTACTCCAAGAATAAATTCCCAAAGGATTTGTGAGGCTCTCAAGATATAAAAATGTGTTCACTAAAATATACCTTCCTGTATGATATTTAGTTATGAGTGGGTGAACCTGAAATACACTTGTTTCTCTTTGTAAGTATATTTTTACAAACTCCAAAATGAAGAAGATAAACAAAAATAAAAGCACGACAGATTGTGGTAAATTTTTTAAGGAACGTTAAAGATACCACATTGTGAAATGTTTTAAAAGAATGCCTCAGAGGTACAGTAAAAAATGCCATCTGGCCCAAAAATTCAGTTTTTGGATTTAAAATCCTGATTGTCTAGTACAGAGAAAAAAAACCTGAATATAGAATCCATGTATTGTCATAAAGATATGACTGGCCATTTGGAAGTTCAAATAGAATACACTTTGGAGGTTTGAGGCATGAGGCTGTGACTGTTGCCGTGGTTGAGTGAAAAGCAGTGAAAGCTAATGGGGTCTTGTTTCCCACCTTATTGGCCTATAATAGAACCAGGATTTTTTATAGCTTTGACTAATTTATGATGACCTCTGTCTCTGAAAAAGGTGACTAAAATTTGCAGTATTGAAACCTTTAGCCAGGTTTTGTGTGTGTGTGTGTGTGTGTGTGTGTGTGTGTGTGTGTGTGTGTGTGTGTGTGTGTGTGTGTGTGTGTGTGTGTGTGTGTGTGTGTGTGTGTGTGTGTGTGTGTGTGTGTGTGTGTGTGTGTGTGTGTG
>JACXGM010003045.1:0-43606 GCA_016801145.1 Umbra pygmaea | reverse complement strand
ACAAATACGTACAGGCAAACATAGAAACATGAACTATACAATAACAAGGAAGTTGCAGATATTTCAACAGAAGAATTTCCACAATAGGTATTCATTCTTTTCATGCAAATGCAGAGTATGACTGGTTGTTCCACACCCATGCTAAAAAAAAATTATAGCAAATCATACAAGTGTCATCTTCTACTTTCTGTTTTCCCTAGAACCTGAGTGGCAGATGTGTAAGAAAATAGTTCAGGTAATTTTTTTAAATCATAGTATAAAAAAATGCTACCCACTTCTTGACCAGGGAAGGTGGGCATAAATATAGGTGAACATTGAAACATGAACAGATAAACAGTACTCTGTTCTTGATGTTTGTGCAACACAGCACATCATGCTCGATTGAGAAAGTGTATCGGCGCTGGAGAGTTATTTGTGTCGCTGTATGCTCTCTGTAAACTCCCTGTTTCTGTTCATCCAGTTTCGCCTCAGCTCCGTCAGCACTGGCCAGCTTCTATGATGCCATCCCCCTCGTGTTCTTCAACCCCCACATCGGTGAATCTGGAACTGAACCCCTGCTTCCGGAACTTCATGGAAGGCCAGTAGCTGCTGCCTCGCTGTGGAAAAAGGCCACACAGTTCATCGTAAGTTTAAGGAGAAAGTAGACGACACACAGCATTTGAAATCAAATCAAGTGTTATTGATATTTTTAAATTAAGTGTTATTGTTCACATACAGTACTTTCATTAACAGCAGGTGAAGACTAACAGTGAAACGCTTACATACAAGCTTCTTTTACAGAAAAAGGAACATTTAAGTAAACTTTAAAAAACTAAGAAATTGGAGTTAAAAGAATGGGAGACTTGAAAAAATATAGTAAAAAATATATTATCACAAGGAATATTGTATACACAACACACAGTGATACCAAACACAATAACATAGACTTTGGACTGACAGAGCTGTCTGGGTATGAGCACTGATAGGTTGCGTTTCAATATGCATACCACATACTTCATATTAAAAGTATGTACTGCGCAGGTGATGGTAAAGTATGTACTATTAAGTATATAGTAATCGAGTATGCTAGCATTGGGACATACTAACACGTCATAACTTTGAATCTAAAATTAGACCACTTCCACGAGCGATGAAGCCTGTGAAGTTTGAACATTAAACATTTGGCACAACCTATTTCATTTAATCTTTAATAATATTGGTACAATAACTAAAAAAACCTCATGTAATGACATGTTTATTATTACCTAACTTTTGGATACTTACATTTAACCACTACTAAAGAAGGAACGGCTTCGTCCTTAGGATGGGAAACCCCTCCTATTCTGTGTTGCAAAGGATTGTGGGCTATATCAGCACAAAAAGCATGCAGGGTTGCATACTTCGAACATCCCCCGAAAATAGTAGACCATCCGGGGACTTCTGACATACTATATTTGCGTACTATGGTTTGGGACATACTAATCGTATTCTAGCATGCTATATAGGATGCATACTATCGATATTGAGACCTGCCATATTGAAACTGACCTGGAGGAGGTAGATGGGAGAGGCAGCGATTGGATGAGAGTTCATGTAAAGAGCCAGTAGAGTTAGAGCCAATAGGATGACCAGGGCGGCTACCACACCTACTATGACTCCTGTTTGAACTGGGCTGTTGTGCTGTCTTGGGTGGCCAGTGTCAACATCTAAACAGAAAACAGACACCACATACCACATCACAGTCCTGTGACCAGGATACAAACATTCACTATATGATCCACATCATCCAATTATTGCTGCTGTCATCTGGAGGAGATAGAATATTCAACAGTTATTACTCCTGTTTTTATTTTCCTGATCTACTCTTTGGTGTCTTTTCATTACACATTCCTAAAACTCAGATTACTGCAAGCACTGGCTAAATAATAACACTAAGACACACCGCTCAGCTTAAAGTCTTCATGCAGTGATTGTTACATTTTTTACATCATTTTTATTTCATATTTATAATAAATCACTGAGTACATTCTGAGAACGCTGCCCCTATATTTTGTCTATCACTAACAGCACCACTAAAAGAGTATAATTCGGTGTGTCAATTTCCATTTCAAATGGGATTCAGCTAGTTTTCCAGGGCTACCTTTTGTCTGGGACACATTTACATTTTAGTTATTTAGCAGACATACAAATTGTGACCATGTTGGTGATAGAAAACACATTTTAACATAGAATGTTCACAGGAGGTTCTAAAGCAGCCTCAATTACCCAAATTAACACATTGAAAAAAGTGATTCATTGGATTAAAAACTACGTCAACTGGTTACAAGCTAGAGAATTAGGTTGTCTCAACTAAAAAAAATGAGTATTGATCCATGTGTTATTTTGAGTTGAGTCAACCTAGTTATGTAGTTGTAACCAGTTGACATATTTTTTTTGTTTAATCCAATTATTACTTTTTCAGTGCAGTTATAATCCCTTGTGGCTTCGTCCATTGGATAAAAGAGCCATCCCATCTAAACCGGCTGACATTTCATACTTTTATTTTAAACATCTAATTTTAGAAGAACAGCATCATCCCAACTTTCACAATGTCAGAGGGAAAGAACATTAAAGTGAGGAAATATCCTAAAATGTATTTATAACAGGCTAAGCATTTTACATGGCTGAATTCCCAGTTTATCTTTCATACTCATACAACGTAACGCCCCCCATCGCAGACTCGTGTGCACCCTTGACCTACCCATAGTGGGGCTTTCCAGGAGGGACCCCAGGGGAGTGGTGAAATCCGAGCCTGAGGGAACGGAAGGGCCAACAGTGCTTTCGGGTCCGTCCACAAAATAATCCTCACAGGTGACATCTTTGGCCTGCGTGCATACAATGAAGGATGAGAGTGTGCGTTTGTACACAAGGGACTCACTGGCTGAGTGATTTAAAGTAATCAACATCTGTACCTCTAGGGAACAGCCGTAGTCCAGCCACTCTTGTCTGTGCCGGTCCATTCCATCTGAGCACCTGGGACAGACGCCGATGTGAAAGAGGTTTTCTTTTGTTTTTTAAATATTTTTAACTAAAGACATATCAACAGGGAGCTCATTTTCTGCTCTGTGGTGATCTGCACTGTTCTCACCTCTGGAGGACGTTGCACCAGATACAGCCAGAGGTCAGGGTGGAGGTCAGGCAGAGGTCACAGTTGTCATGCTGTAGGCAGGCTGACCGAAGCGAGGGAGAGAGGATGATTGGATGATTGTGATGATTCAACGGTGAAGACGATTGGGGGATTAACACTGAAACGTTGTCTCCTTGAGCGGTCACTGAGGTGCTGGGATGTGTGAGAGGATGGTATCAGAAATGGAGAAGACTTACTGGGCAGTGCAGTGAATTCAAAGGCAGAGTGGTTGGTGATCATAGCTGTGTCAACGTCCACACGATGGTACTCATAGATCGTCCGAAGTTGGGCACCTACGCGGGAAACAATTCCAGATCGTTTTACTGTGGACAAAGTCTTGCAAACTGGGGTGACTACAGGTTAGGGAGAGAGGTTGATGCTAACCAGCGTGTTGTTGGGAAGGCAGGTTCACCATGAACGCATCCGACAGCCCGGCCTTCACCAGATGCTCCGGGGAACTTATCAACTCCACTGGTAAAGGTATCTGACACAGTGAGACAGAAATGGTGTGGAGGTTTCAGGGCGCAGCTTTCATCTTTGTAACAGTGCTTCTGGGTTAAGCATTTCTATGTCTTTCAAACCATGAAGATTTTCAGTGCAAGACCATATGCAACTATACTACACCACAATGCAGTAAGCTAAAGACAAGGATAAACATTTAGTCTCTTGCTAATCTTTAAACACGCCTGCTGATTTTGTAGCTCATTAGATAATCGCCAGAGGCACTCTTATATAGATAGATCAGCAAAATGAACAAGGTACCAAGTATGGTTGTTCTACATCCTGGACAAAATGTATTATTCGAGACTCTTGAGTGTTTCAGGATCTAGGTAGAAAGTGTATGGGATTGATGCCTGTGCTGTATGTATCTCACATCTCTATAGCTGAAGGTGATGGTTCCTGTTTGGTACAGGGCAGCCTGGAAGGTGTACGCCCCGTCGGCCTCCCTCCCGTGAAGCCTCACCCGCTCCCACTGCACCACAAACACCTCACCTTGAGTCAGTACAGGACAAGTCACACAGAGGTCAACCAATGGTCA
Organism: Umbra pygmaea; assembly: GCA_016801145.1. Taxonomy (NCBI): domain Eukaryota; kingdom Metazoa; phylum Chordata; class Actinopteri; order Esociformes; family Umbridae; genus Umbra; species Umbra pygmaea. Next base: position 39,422 of record JACXGM010003045.1, on the reverse strand, counting down.
CAGGTCAAATTAAAAAAAGCTCTGAATGTTACTCTTCGGCTCACCGTTGTCAAGGTACTGCACTGTAGACTCCTTGGAGAAGCTGGGGTCGAAGTTGGCCATGAGGGGTGCGATGTACTGGGTTGTTGTCAGCATGCGGTGCGTGACGTCTCCCATGAAAATAAAACCTGGGTAGGGTCAAAGGTTAGGGTTCTATGGAGAAGGACATCAAGTGGCAGCTGGTATTTCACTCCTGCTTCTAAAGTTATTGTAAGTAAAAAGCAGACAGTTAAAACTTAGAAATATGCTGACCAAATGTATGTGGACATCGGAACTAAGGGGTTTAGCCCAAACCCTGAAAAACAGCCCCAGACATTATCCCTCCTCCACCAAACTTTACAGTTGGCATTATGCACTCCAGTAGGTAACGTTCTCCTGGCATCTGCGACACCCAGAGTCGTCAATCAGTTTGCCAGATGGAGAAGGGTGATTCATCACTCCAGAGAACATGTTTCTACTGCTCCACAGTCCAGTGGTGGCATGCACTGTCTTGTGGCAAAAGGGGCATCCTATGACAGTGCCACATTTAAAGACCCTGAGCTCTTGAGTACGACCCAGTTTTGTTCTATGGAGATTTCATGGCTCCGTGCTGGATTTTATGCACCCGTAAGCAAAACTTATAGCGGTGTCCACATACTTTTGTCCATATGGTGTATGATAAGTGGTTACGTTTGAGCATGACCATGTGTCAAAAGGGTAATGAAATGTACCTCCTGTTGCTATGGTAATCTGCCTCAGGTAATGTCCATAGAAGGGGAATTTAAATGAAAGGGCAACCCTCTGCAAAATAAAGACAAGAGGAGGAGGTAAATAAATGTGTGTGTGTGTGTGTGTGTGTGTACGTGTCTGTGCACGCTTTCCTGTGGTTGGGTTTATAACTCACCGCAGCCTGCTTGTGTGTATTGGACAGTATCCCGTGCATTCGAACTTGGCCGTGCTGCAGGTTGTTGAGATCAACCCAGAGCTCATCAGCACGTTGGTCGTCTGGGCCAAAACTACGCAATGAGTAATACCTACCAGACTCCTCCTGTTAGAGGTAGTGGAGAGGAGGTGTGGAGATGGGATGGAAGACAGAGAATCCTGTTGTGAGATCGTGCTGGACAGGAGAACTTATTACATCATATTTGATATCAACGTTTGAATGCACGCCCTTGTAGGCACTCCCCCAATTCATTAGGTTTGTGCCTCAAGATTGATGCGTGGAGATATTACAGGAGAGGCAGATTCAATTAGCTCATTCAGTAGACATAAAATGAATAAAACATATGGACTGGCTGGAGGCCATTGTAAAATGTGTGCTGTGATTAGGTGAGTCAAGTTAAGGGACATCACAATATAGATACATTTTGAAGATTGTACATTTTAGCAGCAAGGTTGAATTTATTCATTGCGGGTTGATTTGTACATAATTTATGTACATTACATTTGTATACAACACTTTGGGCACCTCTGGAAATATGTTATAAATCTTTCTTTGAAAGAAGTTGACCTGAGCTCTACATGGTACAAATTGAAGCATGACAATCTTCAGCACCTTTTTATACAGGATTCTGAATATTATGCATTCATTATAGATTCAAAACAATAAACAACATCTCCCTGGAGCAATGTAGGGTAAAGTGCCTTGCTCAAGGACACAACACCAGTTGGCACAGTCAAGAATTGAATCTGCAACCTTCAACTTCAAGTCTGACTCCTAAGTACTGAGCCATCTGACTCCAACATGTTACCTGCAAAGGTCTGAGTACGCTTTTGGACCATTGTTAATTTCATCTTTAATAAATGATTACTAAGGCCCAGAAAGGTTTTTTATAGCACACGTCATATTCTGTCTTTTTAATAAATTGAATCTAACGAAAATGCTAATAAATAGAAATCCTGTATAAACATGTCCAGAAAAGTGTAATGTTTCAATTAGTACCATGTAGAGGTCAGGTCAACTTCTATTCACAGTAAGATTCATTGTAACATCATTTTATTCCGGGGGTGTCCAAACCTTCACATATGACTGTAACTCTATTATACCATCTTGAGGTTATTGCACATACAGCATTTATTGTTTTTTAAATGACCCACAGGGGGCAGTATTATTACAACAACTGAAACACGCAATTTACCACATTTGCACACATCTAGACCAACCTAGTGGGTTAAACCGCCGTTAAACTCACCAAGTGTGTGATGTTGTCTGGTAAAGTGTCTATGGTCACTCCCTCCAGCACCTCCCTCACCACCCGGGTGTGGTGCAGTCTCTGCTCTCGGGGGGACCTGTTTGTTTCTAACGGCTTCACGGGCTGATATCCATTCGCGTCGTACCGCGTCCCTGCACAAATCACAGTGTGCCAGTGACAAAAATTAAGTCAGTGTCAGTCAAAAGACCTTTGGTCGAACCCACTGGGTCACATTAAAAGGTAATCAGGCATCTGCTTTCATTTACGTGCATTGCTCTGAACCAGTACAAGTTTGCATTACTCAATGCCGTGTTTTGGGTATTGTGGGCTGAAAATGAACATAGCATCAAAATACAGTACCTCTGGCCATGAGGAAATACTGGTATACATTTCAAAATTTTTAGGCAATTTTTTCAGAGTTTCCATCCACCCCGCTAACATATACCGTACACACACTCAAAGATACGCTGGCTTGGCCTAAAATCTAATTACCATACTTGTATACTAGTATCTCTGTGAGGTTATTTTCTTTGTGCGATTTTTGTGTTCTCTCCTTGTCTTGCGTGTCCCATGGGCTGCTGTGCTCTGACTTGAAATCAAAGTTGTAAGCATTTCCTAAGGCTACATGTAATACAGGACATATTCTGCTAAAACATTATCCAAACAGAAAACTCTGTGTGGATTTAAGATCCTTTGAGTTTAGGTGGGACAAACCTCTGAAGGCCTCTGTGGTTATCAGATAACATATCCGTATGCCTGAGTCCAGGAGACACGTGAGCCTAAGTGAGCTATATCTCTTTGTTGTTCACCTTGGGTCTCACGTTTGTCAAGAAACTACAGATTGAGACAATAAAATTTAAATGGCAGTCATCTGTTAGGAGATGATGGACAATGGCATAGACTTTTCCCAAATAAAACAGAATTTCAGCCTTTTTTATGTATTCCCTGCAGCTGTACTTTTTGTATGTACAGTGCCTTGCGAAAGTATTCGGTCCCTTGAACATTTCGACCTTTTGCCACATTTCAGGCTTCAAACATAAAGATATGAAACTGTAATTTTTTGTGAAGAATCAACAACAAGTGGGACACAATCATGAAGTGAAACGAAATTTATTGGATATTTCAAACTTTTTTGACAAATAAAAAACTGAAAAATTGGGCGTGCCAAATTATTCAGCCCCCTTAAGTTAATACTTTGTAGTGCCACCTTTTGCTGCGATTACAGCTGTAAGTTGCTTGGGGTATGTCTCTATCAGTTTTGCACATCGAGAGACTGAAATTTTTGCCTATTCCTCCTTGCAAAACAGCTCGAGCTCAGTGAGGTTGGATGGAAAGCATTTGTGAACAGCAGTTTTCAGGTCTTTCCACAGATTCTAGATTGGATTCAGTTCTGGACTTTGACTTGGCCATTCTAACACCTGGATATGTTTATTTGTGAACCATTGCATTGTAGATTTTGCTTTATGTTTTGGATCATTGTCTTGTTAAAAGACAAATCTCCGTCCCAGTCTCAGGTCTGTTGCAGACTCCATCAGGTTTTCTTCCAGAATGGTCCTGTATTTGGTTCCATCCATCTTCCCATCAATTTTAGCCATCTTCCCTGTCCCTGCTGAAGAAAAGCAGGCCCAAACCATGATGGTGCCACCGCCATATTTGACAGTGGGGATGGTGTGTTCAGGGTGATGAGCTGTGTTGCTTTTGCACCAAACATAATGTTTTGCATTGTTGCCAAAATGTATGATTTTGGTTTCATCTGACCAGAGCACCGTCTTCCACATCTTTGGTGTGTCTCCCAGGTGGCTTGTGGCAAACTTTAAATGACACTTTTTATGGATATCTTTTAGAAATGGCTTTCTTGCCAATCTTCCATAAAGGCCAGATTTGTGCAGTATACGACTGATTGTTGTCCTATGGACAGACTTGCCCACCTCAGCTGTAGATCTCTGCAGTTCATCTAAAGTGATCATGGGCCTCTTGGCTGCATCTCTGATCAGTCTTCTCCTTGTATGAGCTGAAAGGTTAGAGGGACGGCCGGGTCTTGGTAGATTTGCAGTGGTCTGATACTCCTTCCATTTCAATATTATCGCTTGCACAGTGCTCCTTGGGATGTTTAAAGCTTGGGAAATCTTTCTGTATTCAAAAACCGGCTTTAAACTTCTCCACAACAGTATCTCGGACCTGCCTGGTGTGTTCCTTGTTCTTCATGATGCTCTCTGTGCTTTCAATGGACCTCTGAGACTATCACAGAGCAGGTGCATTTATACGGAGACTTGATTACACACAGGTGGATTCTATTAATCATCATTAGTCATTTAGGTCAACATTGGATCATTCAGAGATCCTTACTGAACTTCTGGAGAGAGTTTGCTGCACTGAAAGGGGCTGAATAATTTTGCTCGCCCTATTTGTCAGTTTTTTATTTGTTAAAAAAGTTTCAAATATCCAATACATTTTGTTACACTTCATGATTGTGTCCCACTTGTTGTTGATTCTTCACAAAAAATTACAGTTTCATATCTTTATGTTTGAAGCCTGAAATGTGGCAAAAGGTCGAAAAGTTCAAGGAGGGCGAATACTTTCGCAAGGCACTGTATAGTGTTGGGCATTTTATGCTGTAAAGGCAGAAACAGGAGAGAGTGTTCTGAAATAGCCACTGCCTGGAATGAAAAGCCTGCTGCAGAGGTAACAGTGCAAGGAGACAGTGGCCGAGGCTTCTGGACCTCCCAAAGCCACTTGACCTCCCAAGGCAACTTTTTCCGGACAATAACGGACTGTTGATCAATGCATAAACATGTTTGAGTGTGCTTAGCTTAATTCGTATGCACTTTGTGATTTGGTGTCCATCCTCTCACTGGAGATTTTGTTTTCTTTGGTCCTTTGAGCAGTAGGCAATGGGACCAACAACTGCAACTGAAAACAGGCCGTTGACATTCAGAGGGCAATCCACGGTCACATATTGTTGAGGTTGACTTCAAGGATGGCTAGGTAATCAATAACCCTGTCAGCTTAATGAGGACACACATTTGTTTGGGATTTAGACAGTGTTTTGTTTAATTGGGGACACTTCTCAGTGCAGTCTGCTCTTGATGTGTTGCTGCTGTTTTTGTTTTTTTATCCAGCGAGTTCTTGCTTATCTGGCGTTTTATCTAGTTGGAAGGTATTTGACATGTGGTGCTCAAAAGGCTGTTGTTGTAGATGCTACATTCCATGACTGGGTCCTTTTGCCATCTGGTGTCATGCAGATGCTAGCTTGCATTGTTCTGCAAGATTCAAGAGTATTATTTATATCAGTAGTGTTATTACCTTTATTGTAGACATGCACACTTTTGTGGTTTGTATTTAACTTCATTAAAATACAACAATATGCTTTTAGCCAGTGTAAAAATTTTGGGAATTCAGACTTTTTTTCTTAAAATATTATTGAGTAATTTATGTACAATTCGCCTGGTTCACTGGTGGGTAAACTCAAATTAATTACAAATTGTCTTTTTCTATTTACATATTATTTTCTGAGATAATCAGAATCAAAACGTGAACATGTCAATATGTAGGTTGGTACAATTTTGTACAAGTAGTAGTAAGAATGCTAAAATTCGAATTGGTGTATAACACGTGCCAGACCATGCAATCTAGGAAAGCATTTGACTAGTAACAAATTCATTATTATTAATTTTCAATATATATACAAAATCATAACATTATTAGACATGTCACGTATTTCCTGTGAATTAGCTCACTTGATTCCTTTCTGCTGCGCACCTTTTAGGAATAGTTTGTTGGTACGGTATATGACGTCACGCGTGCTATATAAGCGTAAGCTCAAGGCACATAATTTTAAACAGAGTGTCTTATCTAACCCTAACTTAGGTCACCTTGCTGTACTATACGTGTACTGTTTTTCATGCTTTCAGTAGACCACAGGAGGTTTTCGAGTCGGTATACATATGGCAAACAAAAAAGCTGAGAGATTCACTCTGTTGAAGCTCATTCTTCCCGGTGGAACCGCCATGAACATGCCGTGGTCAGCATGGCTGCCGCGAAGAGTTCGTCTCTGTTGCTCTGGCGATTTTCTCCGGAAAGAAATTAGTTGAGCAGAACAAATTGAGTTGGGGAACTGGCGGATCCCATATGATCCTGTTCCAAAACCCGCGCTCAAACATTCTTACTTTTCATCCGTTTGATATCGGTAATCTAATCTTCTTATGTCACGTTTGAATGTGAGCATCTACTTAGTATGGAGGGACGGTGTTTTCCCCTGTAGTGCATTGTGTTGTGGGTAAAAAGCGAGATGTTTTTAGATAGTTTATGTATGTCATGTACAGTGGTCTGCGTCTTGAATCTGAGCAGGTATGTGACACAAAACAAATGAAACATCCGCGGTTTTTGATAACGCACATCTCAGCTGCGTGAAACAGTCGGAACTGAGCGAAAAACGCTAGCCAGTCACTTTAGTTAGTGGTGCAGTAAACCGCAAATCGAGAGCTGTGTTCTGCTTGCTGCTTTGGAAGGTCTGTTTACTCATATTCATCAGGGGGCTCCCCGCCTACACTTAATTCATTAGCGTTATTTAATTGTTATAGCTACAGAGACTTGTGCTTGTATTAAGTTTGGGGTTTGTCGCTGTCTCGTACTATTTCTGGACTCGTACTATTTCGGTGACTAGTCCAAGAAGTCTGAGGTTGGCATTTAAAACAAAAGTGTTAGCCAAACACTGGTGAAATACTGTACATTTGTGTAGGCTACTGGTGTTCTTTGTTTGCCCGCAGTGTAAATTGGTGTTTGTAATTTTTTATGCAGGTCAACCAGTTATTTAGTAAACATAGGTGGATAGTCTGGCTAAATGCTCACTGGTAATGAAGAAATTATTTATCAACAACCAAGCTTGCTATTCTAAACCTCATCCTACAATCAGAGCAATGTTGATCAATATGAACAGGACAGTTTTGACATCAGTGGGTGTTAGTTATCACTTCCAGTTGTTAGAAACAGTCTAACCTGAAGACAAATTGTGTTTTTACCATACCTGCACCACGCAATGCGTCAGTGGTTATATTCTCACTGTTGCATGTGATTGATAGCGAATGGAATATGATATTTAGCCCTGATGTGCTACCATTTCTTTTACAACAGATAAAAGTTACTGCAGAATATGGAGATGTGCTTTAAAAAAATGTAAATGTGTTATTTTTACAAGGGGCTCAAGGCCTCCATACACAATGCAGGCAACCTTCTGAGTTTTGATTTTTCATCCTTTCATGTATTCTGAGCAGCAACCAATTGGAAAAAATATTAGAGGCCTGTGGAAGTTTATTTTGTTTGGTGTTGTAGGTAATCAAATATGCAAGGATCAAGTGCGTTACAAGTAGGGGGTCCGCGTGGCATAGTGTGCTAAGTCGCTGCATTGCAGGACAGTACAGCATGGTAGTGGGTTGAGCCTGACTATGGGTTATCTGACTTTGCCCGGACCTCCAGCACCAGGCAGCGCAAATTGGCATAGTGCTGCCTGGTATTTGGGATGGATAACTAGAGTTATCTACCTTGCCATGTTGCTCTTCAGTGACCCTGTGTGGAGATCGGGTGCCTGTTAATGCAGTTGCAGAAGTATAATTAGTGAATCATCCCACGCATATGCTGACTAAAGGATGTTGGATGAGCAGTGCAAAAAAGAATCTCCCAGCTCCGACATGTGGTTGGATGAACCATGTGAGTGCCCTTCACCATCCCACATCAGTGGAGGCTGCTGGTCTTTCAGAGGGGAAGCTCATTTTTGGCCTACATCATAAAAAATTGTCCATTTATTTATACGTACATTCTGCTCTAAGTTTCTTTTCAAGAAAGTGCTCTGTGGCCCTGTTGTACTAACTATGCGTCTTCCAGTGTCCTGTAAATGGCCAACAGAGCTAGGCTGCTTAAACGGCCTTGGCCCATTGTGTTACGGGTGTAGGACTTGAGTTTAAACAGGAGAAGCTCCTTTCTACACTGAGGCATTGCACTGTCCAACCCCATGTCTTTAAGGAACACCAAGTAATCACACAGCTTTCCCCTGTTACCCTGCAAGTCCTGACTTGAATACAGGACTTGAAGTTCAGACCTCAGTCTCCCTGAATCAAAGTGATGGCCATAAATGGATGGATGGATGGATGGATGGACGGACGGATGAATGGACGAACGATCTAAAACAATATTAAATTAGGAAATGTGGGAATTGGGTTAAACTGAAACAAGGAATGTGGTGTATAATTGTATAAAATGTCTAATGAAAGTTGGCTAGCAATTTTGACAAGCAAATACCTAGAAATAGGTTGCAGCAGTTTGTCTTTCGACTACACTGGCAAAATCTGCGATTGGACTGAGCTCAAATGGCTTTGGCAACTTTTTATAGTACAAAATTACTGTCAATCAAAAAGAGATGTAGTCTTTTAACAGATTCTCCAATCATCATGCAGAAGCCCAGAGTCCAGGCCAGCGCACTCTCCACTGAGCGTCCGTGGGCGGGACATAATCGCAGCATTTATCCAATGACCGTCTAGTTTCGAAGCAATGATAAACAACTGTTCAAAGCAGCCACATTGAAGTCAACGCTTCAACAGGGAAATGCACTGTAACGCTACGGGAATGTAGGAGAAGGAAATCGAGTCAGTCGACCTGCTATATGAAGCTGATTCTGAACCAACTCGTCTTCAAGATGCACATGTTCTAACGCATTTTTTGTCAGTATAATGTTAACAGTAGTACATATTTAACCATCAATTTTTTTACATTTTACAGAAAGCCGAACTTCCCTTGCAGTCTTAAAGAAATCGCACCTGTTCCTCATCTGTTGGGGGGGTTGCGGAAAAAAAGTGTGTTAAGTTTCAGCCACTTTGGTAACGCAATCCAAGAAAAAGGATAATTAAAATCAGCTGATCCATTTTATTTTCGGGGGGGGTGTTTTGCAGGCATGTCGGTGCTCAAACCCATGTCACCATGTGCACGTGTGTTTTGGAGTCGGAAGCTTGTCCCATTCTGGCACAGCTGTTTGAGAACTTTGGGTTAATTACCAAGGCCTGATGTGGCCCAGCCCTGCCCAATATAAATAAGTAATTCTGGCCCTTACAATCAGTGTTGTTAACACACAAGTTCTAGGGGTAAGAAATACCATGTTACACAGGACCTTTAAATGCAGTTGTAATGCACGACAGTCTGGAAAGTATACAAAGACCTTTTCAAGACTCTGGGACTCTACCAAACCACAGTCAGTGCCATATTACCCAAGTGGGGATCGTTTGGGCAGGGATACGTCAAAACGCTTGAGGAATGAGAAACGTGAAGTTCTCCATAACAAAGTCCAGACCTAAAACCTACTGAGATGTGGCAGGGAATGGAGAAAAACAGTTCATGCTCATAAATCCAAACATCACAGATTAAGTAATTCTGAATGGCAGAGTGGGCCAAAATTCTTTGACTGCACTGTCAGACGAACCAATAAGTACAGGAAGTGTTTGGTTGCATATACACTCACTGGCCACTTCATTAGGTACACCTTGCTAGTACTGGTTTGGACTCAATTTTACTGTCAGAACTGCCTTCATTCATTTTGGCATAGATCAAGCAAAGTTCTGGAAAAACTCAAGAGATATTGGTGCATATTGACATTATTGCATCACGCAGTTGCTGCAAATTTGTCAGCTGCACGTTTTTGATGTGAATCACCCGTTCCACCTCATCCCAAACATGCTCGATTGGATTGAGATCTGGTGACTGTGGAGGCCGTTTGAGTACAGTGAACTCTGACTCTTTGAGATAATGTGAACTTTGTTACATGCTGCATTAATCTGCTGGAAGTAGCCATTAAAAGATTAGGAACACTGTGGTCAAATTCGGTGGACCCGTGCAAATGGAGGCCTCAGAGTGGCACCTGGTGTGGTCTTCTGCTGCTGTAGCACATCTGCTTCAAGATTTGTCGTGTTGTGCTTTCAGAGATGCTCTTCTGCATTCCTTTGGTTGTAATTAGAGTTACTGTTGCCTTTCTATCAGCTTGAACCAAGTCCGGATATTCTACTCTTGCCATCAACAAGGCATTTTCGCAGAGAGAGCTACCGCTCACTGGATGTTTTCTCTTTTTCAGACCCATTCTCAGTAAACCCAAGAGATGGTTGTGTGGAAAAATCCCAGTAGATCAGAATCTTCTTAAATACTCAAACCAAAAGAGGGTCCGCATGGCCTAGTGGGCTAAGTTGCTGCCTTGCAGGACAAACTACGTCATGATTGTCAGTCGTTCGAGCCCGACTAGGGCTTCTCCAACTTTGCCCGGACCTCCAGCGTGAGGCAGCGCAAATTGGTACATCGCTGCCCCGGATTTGAGATTGATAAATCTGATTATCTACCTTGCCACATCACACTCCAGCGGCTCCTATGTGCAGATCGGGCATCTGTAAATTATATTGCGGAAGTATAGTTAGTGCCAATCATTCCACGCATGAGCTGACTAAAAGCCTCCATGTTGGATGACCAGTGTGAAAAGAATCGGCAGCTCTGCGATGTGGTTGGATGAACAATGTGCACGCCCCTCACCATCCTGCATCTGTCCAAGAAGTTCAAACCAGCCCGTCTGGCACCAACAACCATGTTCTGATGCGTGGTTTAAACTTCAGCAGATTGTCTTGACCATGTCTATGCCTAAATGCATTGACTTTCTGTCACATGATTGGTTGAGTAGGTATTTGCGTTAACGAGCAGTGGAACAGTTGTACCTAATAAAGTGGCTGGTGAGTGTATAAGGGAGTGATCATTTTGTACACTATGGGGTGCAGGGTAACTATCTTTTTTAAGCATTACAACTTAAGTATAACTTTTTGGTGTTGACTTAAGATCCTGTTCATTTAATAACCGGTTCAGAGTAAAAAACATTGAAAATGTGATATAAAATTGATGGAGGCCAAATAAAATTTAAAAAAGCATGTCTCTTCAAGCTGTGCGTTTCTTAGGCCACTGCTCCTTCATCAGGGAAGGCTTGAGTTGGTATATGTGTGTGGGTGGTTACACATAGATAAACCCAACTGTAGAAATGCAATTAAATTCACAGGTGCCCAACCTACACACACAGAGTCACTACCCATGTCCAACTACCCACTAGTCCTGTATGTACAAATTTGTCATTGAAATGCCACAGCCTGGACACCAGCCATGGCCACTATGTTGCGCTACATAGCAGCACCTTAGAAAACTGTTTAATGTGGAGGGTCCTGAAAAACTGTTCTTAATTTACAGTATGTGATAGAAATAACAGTTTAAAAATATATATATATATTTGTTCTGTCACAGTATTTACATTTTTGTCATTTAGCAGTTGCTCTTATCCAGATTGACCTACAGTGAATACAGGGACGTCCCCCTTGAGCAACTTAGGGTAAAGTGCTTTGCTCAAGGACACAATGACATTTGGCAGTTGGGAATTGAACCAGTTTATTGTGTCAGAGCCTTCATTGGTAGCGGGGTTCGGAGGGAGAAGGGGTGTAGATGGCCAGCTCTGATCAGGTCAGTAGTAAAGTCTAGTTCTAGTAAAATCTCTGCCTTATGACCAAGGCAACATCAGGAGCCAGCCTGTCTAGGCATTGCAGAGAGCGGGGAGGAGGGGGAGATCTCAACCCCTTAATAGTAAATTACTGGAGTGTTAACGTGTCACTCGTCCATCCTGCCTTAAGTATTTAATGTTCTCCATTAAGCTCGCTAGGAAGACAACCTCTCTCAAATATTTAGCACTCCATTGTTGTTATTGTTGTTAAAAAAAAATTCCAACACAGTATGCTCTTGATGGCCTTGGCAAAGGTCCTTTTCATATGGAGTATTTAGTCATATCTTTTCCCTTGAAACTTAACAACAACCACATTGCCATTCCTACATATGTATTGTCCCTGACCTGTTGGTGCTTTTGCCCATTTTCAAGAAATGGAATGTTCATTTTATAAGGCATAAGTCCAAAATAGCGAGCATAGTTGAAAGAGCTGTGATCCTAGACTGGAGCAAAGTGCAAGGGTCCGTCTGCAGAAGAAAACATTAAAATATGAATGGGATCTGGGGTGTCACTTTTGTTCATTTGTTTGCCAGCACTGCTGCATGTTTCTGGGGAAGTGGTGTGGTCGTTTTCTGTTTTTATGGTTACATTAGCCAAATTTCCTGTGAATCCTTTTTCATAACAGCACTCCAAGTGGGGTCACCTCCCCTAGTGAGAGATGGTGACCATACAAAGCATTGAAGAGTTAGGCATGTGTGACTAATACTGATCACTGAGTTGCAGAATGTTTTTAAGACAGTACACAGGGCTAATCAGTCATATAAGGGAATGGCAAATGATGAGGAGTAGAATTTTTACATATTTTAACATGAACAAATTCTCAGTTTGGAATGGAAGGTACACACACAGAAAGCCTGGGCCTGTATTTATCAAGCTTCTCAAAGTGCCATTTTAGTCTTAAGTGCTGAGAATTTACAAAATGTACTCCTACTCTCAAACTTAGGTGTAAAAGCAAGTTATCAAATTTCTCAAAGCTAAGAATCACTCTTACTGTCCCAGCTATTTAAGACCGCTCGAGAGGTCTCTCAAGTGGTTAAGAGTTGCCAGTAGGGGCTTGTGATGGCGTAGACAGTGACGTGCGCAAATCTTTTAGGAGGAAGAATGTTTTTTTAACAGTTTGAAGCCGCTTAATTAATTAAAAAGCAGGCATCATCTTCGTCAGCGACTGAGTGAGGAACGTCATTTCACCAGTGACATTTATGCAGCAATTCATTTTTTCAGATTAATTGAAGGTCGTGATTATGCTTCGTTTGCAACGCAATGCTGATGATTTGGCCCATCACAACCATCAATAAACCGAATTGTAATGGAAACAATTATTGCACTTACAGCTCAACACATTGTCACGCGTTTCACTGACTTTCCAACAACACCCCGCATAATCCAACAGAAGCAAACACAATTCATGCAAACAGCCGGCTTCCCAAGAGTAGTAGGCACAATGGATGGCACTTATATATAAGTAAGAGGTACCACAGTATCAACGCACAAGTTGAGTTTGATGCAGACTACATTTTGGATGTGAAACCCAAATGGCCTGGGTCTACCCATGATGCGCGATATTGAATAAAAGAGGCTCTGACTGACACTTAAGATTTAGTCCTACACTTCACTAAAAGTAGGACTGAGATGTTTGATAACTAAGTTTTAAGCGCAGCTTTGAGCCTGGAATTTTCTTACTCTTAAGTCAAGTTTTAGCAGTGTTCTTAAGAGTATTTCTAAGAAGCTTGATAAATACGGGCCCTGGTCTGCTTAAACACAGTCAATTGTCACATGAAGTACAGGCTTACATTTTCCCGGTATGTGGGACAACACTTTTAAAGGACTTAAAAAAGTCTAGACAAAACAAATGTAATGGGAGAGATTGTCACCCACTGACATTTACACAGAAGTGGCCAAATGTATTGGTACTCTTGTATTTTATTACCCTGGAAATCCAGAGTTCTGGCGAGAGCACAATTTGAATATGCTCAGCAGGTTACTCTGGCACCAAGTAATGCTTGCTCATTAACTATGCCGTTGTAGCCGAGCTGCACCAATCACATCTGTGTATCTGATATAGGGGGGCCAGAGGCGTGTTAAACAGATGACGACAGCGCTGCGAGTGCGACCTCAAGTCATTAGTAAACATTGTAAGATCACTATGGATCTACACCAGTTGTTTGAAACTGCTTTGGCCACTACAATGAACGAGTAACGGTATGGATCCACTTGTCCGTGCTACACTTCTGTCGCGTCGCACCTCGCTCTATTCCTATGGGTGACGTCAAGCAACTTCAACACGCCCGCAGAGCATCCTGGGAAGGCAGCACTGCATTTGAGAAAATGTTGCGCGACAGAAAATGTGAAAATTCCCATCTTTATGCAAATGAATCCATTGAACGTGAAGCGACTATCCAATAGAAGTAGAGCACAGAGGAGACGGGGGGAAGGCTCGCGGTGAATCAATGGAGAAACTGATGGTGGCTGTAGCCCGCAGCGGTATTTGAGGAACACCCATTAACGTACGAATGGAGGGTAGCCTTGCTACAACACCCGACAGCCGTGTCGGACAAGTGGATCCGTACCGTTAGACTTGGCTTTTTGTCTAAAAGAGGAACAGAAGACGGCACTCGAATCGTTACTTTTTAAGAACAACGTTTTTGCTGTTTTGCAGACCGGATACGGTAAGGGTTTAATCTACCAGTTAGCTCCGCCATAGGGTTAGTGAAAACCCACTGGTGATTGGTCGTAGTGTTATCCAATTGCGTACAGTGAGATTTTCAAATGCAAACTTGGTGCTGCCCCTCGAGTTGAGTCATTTACATTACTCAATCCCAGACCCTAAATCGTTCAGGATTTGGGTCTGGATTTTTCCAGGCTAGTATTTTATTCAAAGGTACCATTTGCCCTGAAAATTGTAGATATTAAAATATATTTTTTCAGCTATACAGGGTGGAGTAAATTACTTTTTAAATGAAATCAGATTACAGTAATCAGATTACAAAAAAACATTGTGATTGAGTAACTAGTAACTGTAACAGATTATACCCAACCCTGCATGTTTTTGGTTTGCAGTGGCACAGAACAAAATTGCTGTGAAAATAAATAATTGCTTATTATATAGACATTCTAAATGGCTTGGACAATATTATTGATATTCTTTCGAAATCATAAAGTAATTGTATTGTACTGATACTTCAAGCAGACCATTCTCTTTTACAGTTTTTTCCAATTGCTAAACAGAAAATGCAAAATTTGGCTCATCGTGTCAAAACTCATCACACAAGAATTCTTTAGTGTTCAACGCACAAGAACACTTGGAGATTAACATCTGACTGCCATGTTTAAAACTGCCATTCTGCAATCACAACTTAACACACGTGCACATGAACAATAGAGTCAAACAGACAAAACCCACTGGTCAACTTTACTCAAGACACTTCTGTCATTTGTAGATTTTAAACTGTTTTTATTCCGAGATGAGATGAATAAGATGAGATGAATGGTTCGAGATGAATAAATGAAATGAAAATGAAATTCCTGCAACCAAGCATCAGTGATACATTGTACAGGTAGCACAACAACTCCCATTACAAGTCAGGGATCACTCCGTCATTTAGGGTCGGGCCACGTCACCTCGTCCACATCACAGGCAATGTTCTCCCTTGCTAGGCAACGGGTAATATCGCCGGGAGTGGCGTATCCACCCATGGATCGACCCCACCTCAATGTCTCTGCATGCCTCCTTCATTGCTCGCAGGAGCGGCACGCGTGCATGTGGTAGGCGGTCACCTTCCACCGCCATGACGAAAATAATTCCTCCATCAGGTTGAGGAATGGGGAATAAGGGGGCAGGTACAGCACCATGAAATGGTCGTGGTTGGCGAACCAGTTCCGGGCCAGAGCAGCCTGGTGGAAACTGAAATTATTCCAAATTACAATGAACATGGGCTGCCCTGGTCGGTCCTATGTGACCGCGGCATATAGTGCATGCAGAAATGTCAGTATGTGTGCAATGTTGTAGGGACCCAGGGTGGCATGGTGATGGAGGACCCCCTGACCACTAATGGGGGCACACATGGTGATGTTGCCCCCCGCATTGATGTTCTCGATGGCCCTTTGGCTGACGATATTTCAGTCCAGATGTCTGGTTTTTACCAGAGTCTATTCCTCTATCTCCTCTCCCTCTTCCGCCGTCTCTTCCTCGCTCTCCTCTCCCTCTTCCCGTCTCTTGCTCATCTTCTCCTTCCCCTTGGCCCTTCAGCCTCCATATTCACTGAATTATATGTATAGTGACTGATTGGTGTTCAGTTACAGGTTAAGTGTTTTACTGTATGTGCGGGGGTGTTGCTAATGTCGTGTGTGTTTTAACTGTTGAATGGATGTGCTGACTGCACAGAGTTTCATTATTGGCCAATGTGTGTAGTGTTTTGCACCGTGTGTTACAGAATTTTTTACGGTGCCATGCCGACAATGTGTTTATTCATTTGGTGCCTGTGTGTACGAAATGCACGCAAACGATACGGTTTCGACGCTTTGGTCTGGGCATTCACTTTTAGTGTTTTAGCAATCGGGAAAAACTGTAATAATTATCACAGGTGTCTTCAATGGCGTAACCACTCACTCAGCCAGAATAAATAGAGAAAGGTACTCACTGTTTTGTGTCACTGTGTGTATCAAGACCGAACGTGGAAAAAAACAGAGCTCTCTGAGGAGGATAAAAATGGTAATAGCCAAGAATGGTCAACATAAAAGCTTGATGATCCTGTGAGCAGTGTTGGTCAAGTTCCTTTAAAAAAGTAATTACTTATAGTACTAGTTACTTCTCACAAAGAGTAACTGAGTTAGTAACTGAGTTACATCATTATAAAAGTAACTAATTACCAGGGAAAGTAACTATTGCGTTACTTAAATAAAATCAAGTATGTCAAATACTTGGAAGCCCCAAACATTAAATATGTTAAATGAATGAAATGGACACTAAATAGAATCAATTATTAGTCTGTGTTATAAGAGGGGTGGAGTAAAATCTAGTTTCAGTCGCTCTGATGTCGTTGCTCTCCTTTTGTAGCTGAGCTCACGTTATCAGTTGCATTCTTGGCCACTAGTTTGTGGCGGCATGTGACGATGTGAGGTGCTTCATTAGATTCATATTACTTTCCACCAACGTGGAGTGTCTTTCTTCCTGTGCATAAGTTGCACGTTACATAAACATTCTTGCCTTTCACCTCAATGAGGGAAAAGTAGTGCTTATACTTACAGTTCACGAAAGCTCCCTTTGAACTCGCTGGAATCGCTCTGACTCCTGGTTGGTGTGTGTGTGACTGTCTGTGCGTGTGTGTGAACTTGACAGTGAACACCCGCCCTACTCTGCCGCTGGTTGGTTGGCAAATGATAGAAATGTACTCTAAGCCAATCATCATCAGTTGTGGTTGTCTACCACCCCCCCAACACACACAGACACACATTAAAGAAAGAAACGTTGCAGGTCCTGCAGAGAGAAAACAAACTCAGACGAAAACCGCTTCATTGAGCTCAATTAAAGTAACGCCACATTTTATTGTCAGTAATGCTAACAGCGTTTCAATGGGGGAAACAGTAATTTGTTTGATAACTCGTACCTGAAAAAAGTAACGCCGTTAATAATGCCGTTTATTTATAACGCCGTTATTCCCATCACTGCCTGTGAGCACGGTTGCTCACTGTTAGAAAATTGACCCAATAATGATGAGAAGAGTTGTTGGAATGGTAAAGAAAGTACCAAGTAAAACTTCCAATCCAAGGCAACATTCAAGCTCAAGGTGCAACAGTTTCAAGTTGTACCATCTCTCAGTGCCTGAATAAAAATTGGCTCCATGTTGGAAGATCCTACTGGGCAAGTCACAGTCCTTCAGGAGAAAGTCCTTTGGACAGATGAAATGAAAGAAGCTTTTTGATAAATCACAACACCAAATGCTTACAGGAAAAATTGAAGCTTTCAAAGAACAGAACACCATCCCTACCATGTAACACAGATGAGGCTCATGATGTTTTGGGGTTGCTTTGCTGCTTCTGGTACTGGGTGCAGTGAACCTGTGCAGGGCACGATGAAATCAGAAGACTGTCAAGGCATTTTGAATGAAACCTACAGTCTAGTGTCAGACAGCTCTGTCTCATGAGTACTCCAGCAGAATAAATACCCTGAAACATACTCAAAAATCAAGCAAGAATGGATGAGAAGAAAACATTGGACTGGTCCGCAATGGCCTTATATGAGTCCTGATCTAAATCCCATTGAACATCTGTGGAAAGAGCTGAAACTTATAACTGGGAAAAGGCAGCCATTAAACCTATCAGTCGAGACTTGTAGAAATGCCATTCAGAGCTACATACAGCTCTTGATTGCAGTTATTTTCTCTAAAGTCTATGCAACAAAATAATAGGTTATGGGTACCAACACTTTTGTCTGTGCCAATTTCATTAGTAATATGTTACGTCATAAATCAAAACAAAGATTCTGTTCCATTGAATGTGAAAAAAAGAATGGTGGATACCAAATACTTGTTTATTTATTACACAAGTGGAAGGGTACCAACACTTTCAGCAGTGAAAATTCCTTTGCCACAGACAGACAGACTTCTAACGGCAGTTCCTTGACGGATAGACAGACCTCTCGTCCAGGAACTGAAACATTTCTGTGCTGAAACCACAGCCCAAATTTCTGTGCCTGTTGCTGTGAGTGGTCAGTCAGACTGGGGGCGAGAGGGCACACCCTTTCCTGCTAAGGACCGTCTGCCAGGGCCTTCACAGTATACTTCCACAGTTCAACTCAATTTGGCTGCTCATAGAAACACAAAGACAGAGCAATTATCATACGTGAATTACAACGTCTGTCAAATATTGTTGTTTTATGGCAAATTATTTTCTTATTGTTTGATTTTGTGAAATGTTTTTTTTTTCTTGAGCCATTATATTTTGACAGATAAATTAACATGTATGTGAATATTAGGCTTTGTGCCCAGGTCTTGTTATTTCCTTCTATCAACTTGATCCAGTAAAGTCTTTACCCTGACACATTCCGAATGAAGACACACCCACTGGCCACAGCTGCAGTAGTAATTGTGTGGTTCGACCCACAAAAGGACACGATCTAGGGCATCACACTGCCTGCTGGTAAACATTCTCTGATTCAAACCTTGAGCTGCCGAGGTGAAAACTGTCATTGTACCCTTGGGCAAGGCACTTAACCCTAATTGCTTCTATAACTTGGCGAGGATAAGAGCATCTGCTAAATTAGTCAAATGCTAAAATTTCATCATAGGATGCCAACAGAAAGCAACTGAAAGTCTCAATATATTGCATGATGCAAATCTGATACATTTTAATGGGATGATAGAGTTGGCAGCATTTGTCATGCTGAAAAAGTTGATTTTTTAATTCTAAAAAAGCACCAAGATCTTGTTACGAAAACAAGATTCCAGTAATGACCTCACAGTTCCTTGGTAAGTGTGAAACACAATCTCTTGAGTGGATGAGGTAAAGGAGATTCATTCTGGATTGCCTTGTATGATAAGACGAAGGACATGAAAAAACTAAGGTAGACGTCTCAATGAGGATTATGGTTGATCCCATGCCTTGTTTCCTGATGACAGCATCACGCCTCGTATTCTAGAAAATTGCTTTCTTAAAACTCTGCCAAAGAAACTGAATGATTTTAGGTTAGTTGCCTCACTCACTATCTTTTTACGCAGTCTTCACAGATTTTCTGTCAGAGGTGTCTGCATGGATGTCACATTGACCCTTTTAGTTGAAACTCAAAATGACAAGGAGATTTAGTATTTCCAGATACGTCCTTTCAGATGTTTTCTCTTTTCCAGCTTGGCCCCAAAGTGACTGGACCAGACAAATGTAATTTGTAAAGTGAAATTCTCACCACGACGAGGACAGACTGTTTCAATTCATAAAACTGTGTTCTTGTTCTCAACGGGCAGTTTGACCTTATCCTATTTCAAACAGCTTTTAGTATGCTGCAAGTAACAAAGTAAACAAAGACAATGAAGTCTGTGCTGAGTAAGCAAGATATTTATCTAGCGCATTAAAAAGATGTTTTCATTTTGAAGTTGGAAGATCGCATCAGGAAAACACAATGGGAAGCATTTCCTGTCCGGAAGAAATATTAGTAGAGAAATAAAACTGTCAGTCGAGGCAACAACAGAAAGGGACTTTTTGTGTGACAGTCTCAAAACGAAGAATGTAAGTGTAACTGGAAGAAGTAAAGGCACAGGTCAGGGTGACAGGAGGATTTATTTACGCCAATCATTGCATTAAGGGGTGCTGTGGTTAGTGTTGAAGACATACAGTATATTTATTATTATTATACTTTATCAACATCATAATATACCTAGAGGACCTCTAATTTTAATTTCACCTTTATTTATCCAGGTAAGTTGAATAAGAACAAGGTCTTATTTACAGCAATGACCTCGGAGTAATTAGGGTAAAGTGCCTTACCCAAGGACACAATGACATTTGGCACAGTCGGGAATCGTACTGTCAACCTTTCGACTACAAATATGCCTCCTTAATCATTGAGCTATCTGCACCCTCTAGCTCTCCGTCCAATAAGAAGCAGAAATGCATACATTTTCCACACGCAGCCAATCATCATTTTCCAGGTACCACCTTTACCCTTTAATTCCGAAATTTGTTTAGGCTCTTTTTGTTCTCCTCTCCCGTCCCACCCTTGAGAGTCCGAGCAAAGATCGAGGCAGGGAGTAAAATGTCCAAATCTAATTATAAGGGTTGTTTTTCTGAGTCATTTATTTGCGCGCATGTTTCTGGAACGGGGTGTTTTAATTTTATGGTTGAACTTTCATTGCAAACTAAGTCACTAACTTGTTTTGCCTAAAGTATACACCCTAAAACACAACCATAAGCATGCACAGTTTTCCATATATAAGTTCAAATTAGCAAAAACATTTCCCTCAAAGTTGTCTGTACCTTGCTCATAAAAGCTATGAGATATAAAAAAGAATAGCTACACCCAGTTTACAACGCATGCCTATTATGTCTACAGTATGTTGAATACAAAAGTTATTATTCCATGGGATCATAAATTACTGTGACATCTAAGAATGGAAGTGTGAGGGCAGAAAAGAAGAGAGTGTTGCACAGATGTTACTAAAGGATGTAACGGAGATACGAGACGAAGAGAAGATTCTACAGTGAGATGATATATTTATGAAGGAATGTAGCACACCTGAGTGGTGTGGGGGAGACACCTGTAGAGGAGAAAGGGGGTGCATGGGTTGAGTTGGTGGGATGAGAGAACAGGTGAAGAAAAATATTAGAAAAGAGGGGAGGTAACCTTAAAGGAGATTGTACCTGTTTGCTGTTGAGCCCAAACTGTCACCATGTCTGCCAGGGATAAACAGAGGAGTAGCCGCGCCCCGAGAAGACACATGTTGTCCAGCGAACGAAAACAAAACACACACAGCTTTTTCCCTCGCTCACTTCCTTTCCCTCACAGTTCTCATCTAACAACAGGGTTCCTCCTGGTCACAGTCACCCTGTACCTCCCTCCCTCATAGCTCCCTCCACTTACAAGCTCCCAGTGATGTTCCTCCGTTGCTATGGCGATTACAAAGACACAGGGATCAACTGGTGATGTGAAGCAGAGCTGAGAACTTCTCTCTTCATGTCCTGCCCTTCTTATGTTTGCATCCATCCTATATTTGTTTTGCCATGTCCCTGTCTTTCTCTCACAATCCATCTTCTAAACAAGACCCTAGTGAAAAATAATCTTCAATCACAATAAAGCCATCACTCTTCTTTCCTTAGGAATCAATAGTGAATGGTTCCCAGTCTATTACAGGAATACAGCGCCTCCCAGTGTTTAGATAAGAGTATCTCCATGCCATAGAAACAAGCTAAAGAAAAGGATCAGTACGATTTTTGCGAAAGTATTCGACCCCCTTGAACATGTCGACCTTTTGCCACATTTCAGGCTTCAAACATAAAGATATAAAACTGTAATTTTTTGTGAAGAAGCAACAACAAGTGGGACACAATCATGAAGTAGAATGAAATTTATTGGATTTTTCTAACTTTTTTAACAAATAAAAAACTGACGAATTGGGCGAGCATAATTATTCAGCCCCTTTTAGTGCAGCAAACTCTCTCCAGAAGTTGTTCTCAAAAAGATGTTCTCAAAAAGACGTTGTGTCATATAAAATGTAATTGGCATCAATTGTTTGTTTACATAGTGACCGCATGTTCATGCACGTTTGTGAGGTCATTCATCACAACACTAAATAAATTGAAACCTACGCTAATAATATATTAAATGACACAATGTCTTTTCACAACATCTACAGACCTGCTCAATGATACTGAGAGATTTTTAGCATGAAAAAGGATGTATTTCCTCAGAAAGCTAGGGGACACTTCATCTTTAGATATCTGTGTGCCAGCATTAGAATGTAACTAACTATACACATATGAAAAAGAAGCATACAAATAAAATAAGATTTGTATATGTTTCGCCTCATGGCAATCCATAGGTGTAGTCGAGGGGTATCTGGGGGTATATAACCCACTCAGTATTTCAAAATGCAAATGGCTCATATGCCCAGACCCCCTCCATAGGCCACCCCCCCAATGTTCAAAACCCGACTACGCCATTTTGAAAATCAAAATTTGTACCTGATTTTGGCAACTTTCCTAAAAAAACATGGTATGACATACAAGAAAAACATGTATTTTATGAGTCATCAATGAATATTATAAGAAACTTCAACAGACTTTAATACTATACTTACTTTTTGTAATATTTGTCACCACATACGCATTGCTTAGAACCTTTAAGCAGATGGGCTACAGCAGCAGAAGATTACACCAGGTGCCACTCTTATAAGAGCTAAGAACAGGAAACTGAGTCTACAATTTAAACAGGCCCACCAAAATTGTACAATGGAAGATTGGAAAAACATTGCCTGGTCTGATGAGTCTCGATAACTGTTGTGACATTCAGATGGTAGGGTGAGAATTTGTTGTAAACAAAATGAAAGCATGGATCCATCCTGCCTTGTGTCAACGATTCAGGCTGGTGGTCAAGGTGTAATGGTGTGGATATTACACACTTTGGACCCCTTAGTACCAATTGTGCATCATTTAAATGCAACAGTCTACCACAGTACTGTTGCTGACCATGTCCATCCCTTTTTCTGAACACGTTGTACCCATCTTAAGATGGCAAATATATTTGCAATAGGATAACACGCCATCTCAAACTGGTTTCTTGAATATGACAGTCACCAGATCTCAATCCAATTGAGCACCTTTGGGATGTGGTGGAACGGGAGATTCGCATCATTCATGCTTAAAAATCTGCAGTAACTGCGTGATACAATAATGTCAATATGGACCAAAACCACTGAGGAGTTTTCCAGCACCTTGCTTGATCAATGCCACAAAGAATTAAGGACGTTCTGAAGTTAAAAGGGGGTCCAACCTGGTACTAGCAATGTGCTTCTCGCAATTTTTCTGTTTTCATTTTTTCAGTCGTATACTGCTGTGCTGTGCACTCAGCTCGGACAAAATGTATTTATGCAGTGTTTTGTTTGTCAGAACCGTGTTAACTCACGCGTCTTTCCAATCCCACATCCTTTCATTTCAACACAGCGGTTTGTGGTAAGCCTTGGTAGAACAAAATACCTCGCCTCTAAACTATCAGTATGTTCTGCGTTGTGACGATACTATTTATAGTACATTTTGTCTTAACTTGAGCTCGGATAAATCCCAGGGGTGAAGGATTCCATTTCATGTGACAGAAAAGACGAACAGCAAGTTGTAAATCTGTACTGTACTGACATACAGCACACATCTGTGTGTAGTAGCTGTAACTGTCAACAAAACGTGCTCATGCACACGCGCACGCACATACAGACTTGCGATTAGGCTGAAGTTGTTGATTGCGGTTTCGACACGGGGGTATAGCTCAGTGGTAGAGCATTTGACTGCAGATCAAGAGGTCTCCGGTTCAAATCCGGATGCCCCCTGTTTTCCAAGTTCGTTGGTGTTTCAAAGTCATTTATTTATCATATGCATCGAATAAAATCACATCATCCTATGCAGAGAAATTATTTTTGACATTGCTCGACACATGTTTGCAGGGCTGCTGACAGGAATCTGTGGGCCCGGGACAAACTCCACATTTTGGGCCCCCTGCTAAAGACTAAAAAACTTGCCTAAAGAAAATTACTGTGCAAAAACAAAATTTGGGGCCCCCCTCAGGACTGGGCCCGGGACAACATACCCGGTTGTCCCCCCCTGTCAGCTGCCCTGCATGTTTGTACTCAAGGGTATTCAGGGAATACCATGAACACCCCAAAACTCTCATGTAAATTTATTTGAACATCCTCAAATGTCTGCGGTGTATGGAATGTGGTGGTTGATGTATATCTTGACTTTCAGTTATACAATTTGAGACCAAACCAAACGGTCTATGGACCAAACCCATTTTACAATTATGTAATATTGGGTTTTATTATGTCTATATACCACGAATGACAAATAGGTGATATTGTTGTTAGTGACAAAAATAGCATATTCTCACATTACATTCCGATTAATTAAACTGAAGAGGTAGTCAATGCTATCAATGTAACTTTGTTCCACGTGGAGCTCAAATGTTTAATCTGAAGATCTGCACACTGTGTTCTTGTTTTTATTTTCTGTACTTGTCGTGTATTCATGTGTAACTCTGTTTTCTGCACCTTATGGAGCTTATTTGTCTTGGTTGCCGTTTTAAATGAGAAACTGTTAAATAAAGGTTAAATAAAACTGGGGATAAATGGTCGAAATATTAGCATAGAATTGTATTCTCTTCTGTCAGTGAGTGTCACAAAATAGCAGAGGCCCCCCGAAACCATATCTCACTAAGTGATCCCAAAAGGCTACAGCCAACTCTGGATATTATTAGCTAAAATGTATACCTTTTTTGATAAACTGCGAACTCAAAAACACCTCCTGGAGGCTGCTATTGTTGCAGAATCATGACTCGCACGAGGGGCCACAGGAGGGTTGAATTAGGCCCTATAGCCGGGTTTTTTAGTCCTAGGGATTGGAAACAGCTCTGGTTTTTGCTTCTACCTGGTAGGAATTTAAACTCACTTCTGAATCAGACATGAGGAGGTGATATACAGCCCTCCAGGACCGGGGTAAGTCCTGCCCTACAGCCTCAGTCATTCTCACTGCACCATTTATAGCAACATGGAGACGCGTATGAACTTGCAAATCAAGGACCAAGGGCGGGATATTTGGAACTTGGCCAAGAACTATCTTGCTTTGTTCTCAATGGCTGAAAGAGTTCATTACATAATTAGGCAATTTAAATGAATCAAATGTATTCGTTTAATAAAACGTCCTTAAAATCACCATACATCATCAAATTAGGCACCAACGGATTTTTTCAATTTGTTATTAAAAACAAATACATTTCCAGGATACACATTTAAAACGGTTTCATACTAGGTGCTTTCCATTACCTGTAATGAAAAGCATGGGTTCTTTCCAGAGGACCCAGGAAATAGGTGTTTGGCTCCTTCTAGTGGCGGTTGCACAAAATTTAGCACCGCATATGGTTTCTTGAATAAACCGACATGGCATAACAAACCAACGATTAAACGTAAAATAGTAAACCATTCCCAGAAAGAGAAAAACTCCAAACAAGAAATCTTCTGTCGCTATTCACAGAATTACATTTCCATTCACCAACATTGTGTGGTGGGGGTATAGCTCAGTGGTAGAGCATTTGACTGCAGATCAAGAGGTCCCCGGTTCAAATCCGGATGCCCCCTGTTTTGAACATTTGGTATAGTCGGCTCTTTCCACACAAATATGCTTGTGTATATTTTCGTAAGGATTCCGTAACGATATGAACTCAGGTGGAAATAACTGCTGCTGTTACAGGTCTACAGTGTTACTTTATACCAAGTTGAATAATCTGATCAGAGATTTAAAAAGTATCCATGTCGTTATTTCATAATTTTAAAGAGAATTAATCTCAGGCAATAATATATCAATAATACCATTTATTTGTACAAAACTACTTTACACATGTTAATACTTATAATCAAACAATACTTTGTTAGCTTCATCTTTTTGCTCTTTCCAGCAAACATTTCACAATAATCTTTTTTCTTTTTCCAAAAAAATACTTCCAAGTAATTTGTTCATTGAAAATGTAGTATCAATATAATCCACTTTTGGTCTGACTTCTTAACCAAGGTGCTTTTGTTATTCTCCAGTCCGAGGCACGAGTCTATAGGTTACATTCCAACTCTGTTGAGTTCACAAGGAATGTAGGACTTCAATACTGCAAAAAGTCACTAGTCAACTTCATGAGTGCGAGCTATGGATGTGTCACCCATATGGAATTAGGGCTGATACAGGTTTAGTTTCTTATGTAAAGAGAGTGGACCACTACAACGGAGTCACACACAATATGATTGTAGACGCACACATCCTGGCATGCTTGGCTGAGGTTCAGCAAGGTTTCTCCAGGCCTCCTCCATTCTGAGGCATACCTGGACCCCACGGTCAGCCCCAGCAGACACACTTGAGGCATGAGGGTATCAGGGCATGTGTGGAGCCAGCGCTGGTACTGAAAGGGCCAGTGTCATTACAGACAGTGGTTCTGATGCTGTTCTGGGCACTGTGGCTTCTGCTGCAAGGTCTCAGGTTGTGGTGGTTGGATGAGGGAATGTTCTAGTTCCATTTGGGTTTCAGGCAATTCCACAGGTGGAACATTAGCTGGCCAGTACACGAGCCCTCATCCAGTCCAGACTGGCAGGGAGTCTACAGGTTACGAGAGACAGATGTAAATGTTAAAATGTAAGAGTACATGCAATTTTTGATTGAAAACAGTGACGTCAGACTGGAGGGAAAAAGAGTACTGAGTATATAGAAACCTAATGCGTGGCTGGGTCCTCAAAGACAGCCTATGTACTACAGGGCCCAGAATTATTCTACACCTGTGTCTCTAATGTTAAATAAACTGATCACTATACTTGCTAAGCACCTAATCACATCAGTATCTCATCTTTCATTTATATTAAAATTATATTCACCTGATATAGTAAACCCCTAGCTCTGCATCACATCTGCTTATTGTGCACATATGAACCTTTGCCTCCGGTTTAATGGAGGAAGTCAGTTTAAACATTTTACCGTTGCAACCCTTGGCAACAGTTTCGGTCGTACCCACAGAAGGGCAAAACAAAGAGCATCTCCCAATGAAATGCATTCATTCTTAAAATATATTTTTCATATAGTGATGTATACTCGCTATCACAAAATGAATGCCTTACTTGTGATGTGCATGTCTATACTTTTCAATTCCAATGATAAAATACAATTAGTCTAATTTTAACCTACGAAGCCAAAGGCCAAAGTGGAGAATGTGCGGTGTTGTCCTGCATTCTACTGCTCGGACTCAGCTTGAGTTGGCGGTTTTGAATTACCAACAACAGTAGCTCATATTGACAAGGAAAAAAATAATTATCCTATCTATCAGGTGAGAACCATAGTTTAAATACAAATGTATTTGTCATTTAGCTTGATGCAAAGAAGAATTGTGCCAGTCTTGATCAGCTTAAAAGAAAACTAAAAACAGGTATGGAAATGTACATCCTCACTTGTGCAATTCAAAGACATCTATAAGCAATTAAACTAGCATGTTTTAGTTTTGGAACAGATTTCACCAAACTGTTGGTCATAGGCTATATAGCTCATTGTAATGTTAGTTGCCTTCAAATAAAAGAAATCACCTCATTGGGCATTTCCATTTCTAAGCATGTTTTATTTTATCACAACCAACAATATTATTGGTACTAGCACTGGTACCATAACTGGCGCTAGCTCACAAAGCCTTTCCAGCCTTCTTGGACGCCAGTTTTACAACATTACAAAACTTGTCTTCATTGTCATCTCTGTACCTGTTATCTAGGTTTGAATCCCGAATGCTAAATGGCTGATAACCGTGGTACACGAGACAGCATACAATGGGTATGCAATCACATTACTATTTACTGCTCATTTCATTTGGTAACTGGTTTATAAATGCATTGAGGCATCTCAGGGTTTGTGATATGGCCAATATTTAAATGGCTAAGCGGTGTATTCAGGCACTCTGCAATGCATTGTGCTGACAACGGCTCTTGGCTGGGGTATAATGGCCATGTACCACACCCCCTTGTGGTGTATAGCTTCTGTTAATCTGACCTTTTTTGACCTTACTGTTTATAGCTTCTATCTGAGTTTCTGAGGATTCTATATCCAACTTGCTTTGTCAAGCTTTTTCTTGGCCAGGTCGACAGAATCAGTTCTCAATTGTCTAAAAAGATACACTGTGTAGAATTTTGTGTACTGAAAACAGAAAAACTATTTGTGTCCAGCTCCCAAAAGCTGTAGAACATGCATGTCAGGATATACACACACACGCTCTTGTTCACCCATACAGCCACGCCATGGTGTGTGCTGCAGTGTACGCACCCTTCGCCTGTGAGTGCACAGCAGGGCTGGACATGCCAGGTGTGTGCTGTGATGGAGCTGAGCGTGAGACACTGGGAGATCTCTGCCACCGTCATTGAGTCCTTCATATCCTGCTTATTTGCCAGAATCAGAACCGCCGCGTTCTGGAGGTCCTAAAAACATTCAGATTTGAGAAGAGGAAGGTAGCAGTATAGTTACTTTGTTTTGTTTTCCTATTCAACACAGAGACATATCAGATGAAATCTAAAAAAGAAATGGGACTTCCGGTGGAAGTGCAACATCTGCCAGAAAAGAGAAGATGCTGTGTAAACAGAACAGGCACCAGAACGAGTTACCATCGTAAAACAGAGGAGCAACGTCAAACCGGCATGTCAAGGTTTCAAAATCTGTATATTATGGTTATTTTGAGTGGATAAAAATAACTCAGTCATCATTATGTTAAGGAGTGAGTGACAACAGAACAACCTAGAGAACAACAAGTCCCCTGATTTTAAAAAGCAATACTTGGTGTTGTTTACCTCATGTGCAAGCATGCGGTGAAGTTCATCTTTGTTCACTGTCAGGCGCTCACGGTCAGTGCTGTCCACAACCAGGATAACAATCTGAGAAAAAAAAAGCTTATTCAAAATATACACTGCCAGATGTAGACATTCAGTTCAAGCCTTAACTTGCCGATGGCAAGTGTGCGTTCTCAGAATGAACTGTTTTTAATCAATTACAATCGAACTGAAGCCCAATGTTTTCTAACTCTCTCAATTACAACATGTCTCTTTTTGGATTGCTGGCAGTGTAGTACCACAAAGTTATAAAAATGTTTTATGCCAAGCTCATTTAATAGAGCTTGATATCAGACAGAGGCTTGAAGGATTGTGCTTGAGGGCCACATCAGGGCAGTATACGGAAAGGAAAATACACACCTGATACATAAACAAAAACACACAAGGCTGTATGTACCTTGACAAAGTTTTTCTACAAACCCCATGAACACATGCAAAACACACACAGCAAATGTGTACGCCCACTGAGTCACACCTCTGTGTTGCCATAATAGGAGGTCCAGGTGGCTCTCAGACTCTCCTGACCTCCAATGTCCCACACCAGAAAGCGGGTCTTGCGTACAGAGATCTCTTCCACATTACTACCAATGGTAGGCGACGTGTGTACAGCCTCCTTGGTCAAGCTGAGGAAGGGGGCAAAATAACAATAACTGAGTAATTTTGAACTTTACTAGAAAAACCTTGGACATTAATTATATCGATCTACATCACAGCACTTACAACTGATAAAGTACGGTGGTCTTCCCGGCATTGTCCAGACCTACGATAATCACTTTGTGTTCTGTGGGAGAAATGAACAAGACATTAAAACATTTATATCACAGATACTGCCATTGTAAGTGACCCCATAGTAAATCCACTACTTTATGTTGTACTGTCTGTGCAGGAACTTTAAGTTATCTGAAGGCCTTTGTCCATTGCGTTCAACAGCTGTGAACTCTGCCATCGATGAGATAAACAGTGATGACTGACAATGTGTTCATAGTTACATAATACTGGTGCAAGTAACGAGCACTATACTCCAGTACGAATAAACACGGGTCCCCCATTAGGCAAATAAGCTGTGTGAAAAACAAAACGTTCTTGCCAGATGTTTCGCCAAACGATACGGACAGGGTCTTCAATATTTATTAGATTTGTTTTTTTTAAGGTTTGCAACTAAACGGTTTATTCGGCAAAATAACATTTACAATGCCGTATATTGGAAGATTAACAGTGAGCTATGACCAAATATAGGTCAACATGTAAAATGTGTTGCATTGGTAATTGAAAATGAGCAACAAAACGTTGAAACAAAAACATCGTACATGTCCTCTGAACTGTAGCCATCTTCATCCCGGGAAACAATAAGCTACAACAATGCAGTTAACAAAGTACTGTAAATAAGAACAAATTATCACGCACGCTGGCCACAAATTAATGTAGAGCGCAGACAAAGCTAAATTATTACCTCTGTTTCCAAATACAGCCATCAACTTGGTAAAAAGTAATCCCATTTCCACTGGTAATGACAATGAATATAACTCAAAGATGTATCCAAACAGCTACTTCAAATACAACCAAGTTGAACCAACCAGATAGCTGGTTAGCGAACACAATACCGTAGTTAGAGCCAATCCACAGTTCTTGTGCGCTTTATCTTTGAGCAAAGCGATCAACAAAGATACCTGGAAAATATCAGATAGCAAATTGTTTTTCCTTAAATTCACAAATTATCCATAGATACCTATGTATCAAATTACATATTTAGTCTGAGATGAATGTAAGCAGCAATCGATCATTTAAAGCTGGAGTTGTTTAGGAGAGTGAGTCATGGAAAAGGCGGGGCTACGCGTAGCGAAAACGATCCTCCGTGACGAATAGAAAGAGAGCTCTGACGAACAGGGCAAGAGCGCAAGGCACTATTACACAAATAAGGGAGGGGAAGTGTTTTCTAGAGTTTCAACACTTGATTTTACATGTTTATGGTGGATAGGGTTCAAAAGTGAAACAATGACCAGGGCAATCCCGTGGAGTTCCCTTTACATTATTGCAATTTACGTTGTATCTCTGGACAATCCCCTTGATGGATGTGGTATTTCCTCAACACTTCTCGCAAATTATTAAACTATTGAAATTAAGTCACTATAGGGGCTAGTCAATCGTTGAATGCACCAGGGTGGGACAGCATTTAAATCAATTTGGTACGGGGAGAAATCCAAATCAGACAACAATGGAGAACTAAATCTAGGTCAAATCAACATGTAATTGGTTTGAAAGTCTGATCTGAACACATGGCGTCAGATGAATATGGTTAGGGTGTCCGACATATATTCAAATTGCCGGTTTATTCCTCAATGGGGCACATGTTGTTTTGTCCTTGAGAAATGCACCCTAATTTCCTCAAGGGGATTTGCCTGTAACTACTGTAAGCCAACTACTACACTGTGGAACACAATACCAAAAGATATCAGAGAAGCATAATCTATTCTTATAATAAAAAAAGCTTTTAAAACATATCTTTTCACTATAGTATTTAACTAAGCCAGCACTCAAATGCTTTTATGCTTTCTTTCTATTAATATGTTCCTTTACATTTTATATTCCCAAGTAAAAAAAAGTATATTTAAATTATACTCCAGTATTATACTTCTAGTATACTTATGGTTAACCATAAGTATGTATTCAATGTATTTAAGTATATTTGAAGTATACTTTCAAAATATACATACCAAAATAATATATTAGAAGTATATTTAGTATAAATAAAATACATTTCAAGTACATTTAAACATACTTTTTTTTACTTAGGTTTCCATTTCATTGCCGGCAAACCTGCTCTAAACTTTTTATGTTTTAAATGTAATTTTTTACATTTGTATATTAGTGATGCAAATGTTTTTATTTATGCATATTTATTCGATTTTATTTGACTTTTATTGATGTAAAGCACTTGGAGATGCATTCCTTGTATGAAAGGTGCTATATAAATAAAGGTTCATTATTAATATTATTATTATTATAAGAACTTCTGCTAAGTGACTAAAATGTAAAATGCTCAAAACAAGATGCTACTAGAAACAGTAAGAACTTTGTAAACAATCGTTGAATGGTAGAAAACATTAGATTAACCTTTATTGTCATTGCACAGAACACAAAATCATGGCAACAAAATGATGTTTAGCATCTAACCCAGACTGTGCAAAAAAGTAGCGAAGATGCAGATATTAGTGCACATTACCATTTTTTATCTTAAGTCCTGGAGAAGATAGTAGCAACACAAATTCACTCACACCTTGGCGCTAACCAACTTTATGAGACTTTCTAGTCTGGCTTCAATGCAGAGTACTGAGTCAGCCCTGGTGAAGGTTGTAAATGACCTGCTCATAGCTACAGACACAGGATCCCCCACCATCCTGGTTCTTCTTGATCTCAGTGCTGCATTTGACACTGTGGATCACACCATTCTACTGCGACGCCTAAAGAGAAACACACTGCCATCTGTTGGACCACCCTAAACTGGTTCACCTCCCACCTATCTAACCGCAAGCAGTATGTTACCATTGGTGAAGCAAAATCAGAAGAGTCCATCATAACCTGTGGTGTCCCACAAGGATCAGTGCTAGGACCTATTCTCTTCTTGCTCTAATGTACATACTCCCACTTGGCCAGATCTTTAGACAGCACAGCATCCTATAGGCCTTTTTCACAGGGAATGTTCTATTGTTGAAACTGAGTAAACTGATTTCCGGTCTATAGTAATAGCGTCGGCAATGGACATTGAACACGTTTTTTTAAACCTCTTTAATGTTGCCAAACATTTATCTGGGCCATGTGTTATGAATTATAGACGTTTAGTCCAGAACAAAAAATAATAATAAAAACAGAGAAGGTCTACAATTTATGAGGTTTAAGATTAGTGTTAGTTAATTTACATGTTATTCATAGTCAATCTGTAGATGCATTACAGACTATTGAAATAAAGTGTTAACACATTTTCTACCATAATAAAAGAAACGTGTCACTATCATTATCAGCTGAATGAAAATATAGCATTTACCGGGAGGAGGGAAATGCTTGGGTAGCCGTTTTCAGCAGCTGTTTAATCAATATTAGGATTATTAGCTGTAACGAAGAAGATAACAGGTTGGTAATGTTCTATATCTCTAACGCTAAGTCCACGCCCAGCCCTTGTGCTTCAAAGTACAGAGTACCGTGTCGGTGACACCAGGAAGGTGAACTTCCAGTTTTTAAGCGCTTCATTAGCGTTACTCAGTTTTTAAGTGCTTCATTAGCGTTACTCAGTTTTTAAGCGCTTCATTAGCGTTACTCCGTTTTTAAGCGCTTCATTAGCGTTACTCAGCTGGAAACCTAATCACAGTTCAAATGTTGCCCTCACAAACGTAGACCGCACTTGATTTTAAACATGTTGCCTTCATCACATTTTACACAATTGTTTTTTTATATTTTTGTCCGATGGAAAGTCGTGGAATGATAAGTAGGGACGTTCATTTTTATATTACAACATGGAGGCACACTACATTCACTTTTGCCCTTGATCTCCAACATTATATTTTACTCCAGTGTACACAATATGAGCTTAAAATGCTAGTAGCACAACGGAAGTAAGTTTACCAATCTATGACATCTTCCTTTGCTAGGAATGCGGAAGTGTGAAAAAGACCTGTTCCACTGCTATGCAGATGAGACACAGGTGTACATTAAAACTAAGACTGATGCAATATCTGCTCTGACATCCCTGTCCAGTTTTCTGGATGAGGTCAAATGCTGGATGCAGAACAACTTCCTCCAGCTCAACAGCAACAAAACAGAATCAATATTAATAGACAGCCCACAGCAGATCACTGACTCCTTCAGGATATGTCCAGCCATAGACGGTCACATCATTACCCTCTCCTCAGTTATCACCAACCTGGGTGTTAAATTTCACTCTACTCTTTTAATGCCCACATTAGTCATGTCTGTAAAACTTCATCTTTTACCTTATGAACATCTCCCGCCAGAGATCCTCTCTCAGCTTCCCTGATGCAGAAAAGCTCATTCATTCATTTTCTTTGAAATTGATTATGTGAATGCAGTACTTGTGGTTCTCCCAGAATCCTCAGTTCATAAATTACAGTGCATACAAAACAGTTCTGCAAGGATCCTTAGTAAAGTAAAAATGTCTGCCCACATCACCCCTGTCCTTAAAGACCTGGCTTCCAGTTGCCAAATAATGTAAGTTAAAATGATCCTCTTAGTCTACAAATCACTCCATGGCATCGGACCTTCCTACCTATTAGTTGTACTCTCCATTTATTAACCACCACGCCCCCTACGGTCAGCCACACCACACTTCCCAAAGAACCAAGAGCCAGTCTATGAACAATG
The DNA here is from genome assembly GCA_016801145.1 of Umbra pygmaea. Lineage (NCBI taxonomy): Eukaryota > Metazoa > Chordata > Actinopteri > Esociformes > Umbridae > Umbra > Umbra pygmaea. Next base: position 5,217 of record JACXGM010003045.1, on the reverse strand, counting down.
GGTGACCGTGCCTTTTCCTCCCTAGTACCTCGTCTTTGGAACTCCCCTCCTTTCCTGACAGTCTCAGGGCTGTCCAATCTGTATGAATTTATTTACTTGTATGCACTTTGAGATTATATTTTGCAAGGTAACAGCCAGGGGCGTAGCACAAGATCCTGGGCCCTATGCATAGTCCTGATGGGCCCCCATGTTATATATATAAAATATATTCTAGACTTTTCAAGGACCCTCTCTCCCCTTGGGCCCTGGTAATCAGTATTGGTTTTACCCCCAGTCCGACGCCCCTAACAGCAGCTGGGAAGAAACTGTTCCACAGCTTACTTCTGCCCTCCAGGCTTCTGTACCACCTTCTGAATGGGAGGAGGGCAAACAGTCATTGCCTGGTGTGGAAGGGATCCCTGATGATACCGATAATACAGAATATAAAAGTGAAACAATTTCAATGGCATTCACCTGGAATTCACTTTCTTGTCATTTATATTGTTTTTCATGAACATTTTGAATTTCTTTATCTAAAGTAGCCTATTTGTTATGGAAAAAATTGGATATTCCTACAATCTGGGAGATTAAAAATGTGGACACTTTCTCATAACAGATTATATAACCACGAGTATTGCTGTATCTGTTGTGTAAAAATAAGTTTGCAGGCGCTAGCGTGCACTATTTATTCAGGTGCCATGTGCAAAACCTCAAATTCTCAGCTCTTAACATTTTTCACATTCTGGAAGGTCAGGGAAAATTTGTTCTATAGACTTCCTGGTACACGCATGTCCTGGCTTTGCCTCTGCCTTCATTCACTAAGGTCACATTTAATTGATTGGAAATTCTAGTCAAGGCATGATTAATTATGGATTAGAATTATAAAGGTTTCATTACTAGGACACAATAATTGGCTGCTGGAAATTTGGAAATTTCCTCTCTCATCTTCCCTGATGCAGAAAAGCTCATCCATTCATTTGTTTTCTCCAGAATTGATTATGGGAATGCAGTACTTGTGGGTCTCCCAGAATCCTCAGTTCATAAATTACAGCTCATACAAAACAGTGCTGCAAGGATCCTTAGTAAAGTAAAAATATCTGCCCACATCACCCCCGTCTTTAATGACCTGGCTTCCTGTTGCCAAATAATGTACGTTAAAATGATCCTCTTAGTCTACAAATCACTCCATGGCAACGGACCTTCCTACCTATAGCTTACTTCTGCCTTCCAGGCTTCTGTACCACCTTCTGAATGGGAGGAGGGCAAACAGTCATTTCCAGGTGTGGAAGGGATCCCTGAAGATACCGAATGCCCAATGCAGACACCACTTGTACTGGATGTCCTCAATGGAGAGGCGCTGGGCACCGATGATGTATTGGACAGTTTTCACCTCCCATTGCAGGGCCTTCTGATCTAAGGCGGAGCAGTTTACACACCACACTGTAACGCAGTTGGTCAGGATACTCTCAGTAAACAAGATTTCCCTTGTAAATCTAAAGGTTTATTAGTGTTGCCAAAATCAATGGGCTAAATTGGCATAAAATGGTGTACAGACAATGTTTAAGTAATGGTTTTACATCACTTATGCATACAAATTATGACAATTTCACAGGTGATAAATGTGTACCAGTACCTATCCTGGTTTCTAAAACCGGGCATAGATATCCTTTCGATGGGTGTCACTTCCTCTTTAGAGTGGAATAACAAATCGCTTAGGGCCTCCACATTCTTTTTGTCAGTTATTCTGTTTAAGATCTCATACTAATGTGGCCTAAATCATTGCATAATGTTTAGAATTGTCGTGAAAACAATAAGAATAATGATCGACCCAATGGTGAAATTAGTGGAATTGGATGAAAAGTGCTATGAAACATGTCTCCTCTATTCCCCATGGCAAAATGTGTTACATTGTAGGACAACGTCTGACCGTCCCACCGGTTTTGATCCAAGTAGGCAATGCAAGGAGGCATTCAAAATGTTTTTCATGAACATTTTGAATTTTTAAATCTAAACTAGTCTATTTGTTATGGAAACAATGGGATAGTCCCACAATCTGGGAGATTAGAAATGTGGACACTTTCTCATAACAGATTACATAACCATGAGTATTACTGTATCTGTTGAGTAAAAATAAGTTTGCGTGCGTTAGCATGCATTATATATTCAGGTGCCATGTGCAAAACCTCAAATTCTCAGCTAATAACATTTTTCACATTCTTGTAGTTCAGGGGAAATTTGTTCTATAGACTTCCTCCTGGTACACTCGTGTCCAAGATTTTCCTGTGAAATACACACCGTACATTGATCCAGAGTAATTTCAGGGGAATTCTACAGGTAACGTATTTATAAGCATCCAAAAGTGAAAGTAAGTAACAGCATTTGCAATGAATGCTCTTTTCTGTCATGAGATTCAGGTTATGTTTGATTCTACAGTTACGCTATCCGTCAAAGATTCAGGTTATGTTTGGTTCTACATTTACGCTATCCGTCAAAGATTCAGGTTATGTTTGATTCTACATTTACGCTATCCGTCAAAGATTCAGGTTATGTTTGATTCTACATTTACGCTATCCGTCAAAGATTCAGTCTATGTTTGATTCTACAGTTACGTTATCCATCAAAGATTCAGGTTATGTTTGATTCTACAGTTACGCTATCCGTCAAAGATTCAGGTTATGTTTGATTCCACAGTTATGCTACCCATCAAAGATTCAAGTTATGTTTGATTCTACATTTACGCTATACGTCAAAGATTCAGGTTATGTTTGATTCTACAGTTACGCTATCCATCAAAGGTTTTAATCTTTGCGACAACTTGATTCAGGGCTGTGGAAAAGACGGAAATGTGATGCTGATTATATAGGGCCAATAAAGTTATATTACAAGGGGCCTAGAAATCCTGGCTAGTATTCATTGACAATAGTTTGTGTGATGAAATCTATCTACTGAGCTGTCAAAGCTTTTCTTGCAATCCCATAAACCCATAGGTGAAAGCGACATATTAGCACTTCCTCCGTGGTACATCATCTTCCGGTTCAGGTGCCGTACCTCAAAGCACTGCACAAGTTAGATAATTTGAACTATTGCGACACACTCGCCGACCACATCCACATTTTGCCGGATCCGATAGCTTTGACACAGTGGTGCAGACTGCTTTATATAGAAATGAATGGACTTCCGGCTGTAGCGCAACCAGATTGCCATGCCCGGTGTGATTCTAGCGTTAGGCTGCGTAGCTGGCCGTGGTGCTGAATCCACCTGTTGTGGCTTTAAATCACTGCGTGGGAGTTGTCAGTTTCACTCCCTCAAAACTTGCAAAATCTGTGGCATTGTGCTGGGTGATGAAACTGCATATTTTAGAGTGGCCTTTTATTGTGGCCAGCCTAAGGAACACCTGTGCAAATCATGCTGTCTAATCAGCATCTTGATATGCCACAGCTGTGAGGTGGATGGATTATCTTGGCAAAGGAGAAGTGCTCACTAACACAGGTTTAGACAGATTTGTGAACAGTATTTGAGAGAAACAGGCCTTTTGTGTACCTCAAAATAGTCTTACTGTAGATCTTTCAGTTCAGCTCATGATAAATGGGGGCAAAAACAAAAGTGTTGCATTTATATTTTTGTTCAGTCTATACATCAGCAATGTCCAACAGTGATAGACATTTGCTACATTGGTAATGTCTTGTATATATATTTTCTTCAATTTAATGTCACATTGGTAAATTTTAAAAGCATGAAATACCTGGGTGATCAAATAATATTAACCAGTAGTATATGTCTATCTACATTCAGGGTGGAAATTAGAATACAATCTGTGGGTCTTAATGGCACAACAGGAGATTATGTGCTTTGCTTAGTGTTTAACCCCAGAACCACTTATTATTCCATTACATTCACAATATCTGTGTGAGCTATACTTAGCTCTCAGGGTGGTTGCAGTCTGTTGGTGTTCCTTCGGTTGTGTGGTTCTTGGCAAAGTGGGTGGGTTTAATTCATGCCTTCTTGGTCCTACCCAAGGTTTTTATTTGTAGGGCCACGTCTCCAGACCCCCCTGTCTCTGTCCCCAGATTTTATGTTTCAAATGTTTTTGCTGGAGGACTAGGGTTATTCTGTCCTTTCTCATTCCCCACTTAAATTTAATTGGTTTATGTGACGGGAGGCGAGGACCAGTTATACATGTACAGTAGATATAATATTTATATATTGAGAGTTTCAGGACTATATGGCTCGATGACTTCTCGTGGTCTCTGTCCAAATTACAACTCGCTGGGTTGGTGACCATGTTTCTGCTTGACAACTCCAGCTATCATTCACCACAGCACACCTGGTTTTCCCTGTACAAGTCCACAGTATATTGTTTCTGATTTACAGTAGATTCTTCCTAGTAATAATATATTACAGATATCTGTAATGTTCATTCTGGATAGTAAGAATGACGTTGTGGATATCTGTAATTGGAAGGTCCATACACATGAATGGGAAAAGTGACGTTATTTATGCTAGTAAGAATGTCATTGTGGTCATCTGAATTGTTGTTTTTGACTAGTAAAATTTGAATGACGAATATCTTCAGTAAATATCCATTCTTGCTATTAAATGTTTAAATGGCTAGCCATAAAACTTTTATTTCAGATATCCTGTTAGCAGATATCAACAATAGATCTGCATTTTTATTGTTTCTAATCATAATTCTAATTGTAAATATCTGAAATAGCATTTTTACTAGTAATAATACCGGTTGTTGATATCCGTATTTGTAAGGCCCTCACAGGCCGGTTCCAATACATCACTATTGTCCTTACCTGACTCCTTATCTGACATTTTCCAAATTCCCCACTTACTTGAACCCAGCATGCACCGCAGATCCCAAAGATCTCACTCACCTGAACCCAGCACGTGCCGCAGATCCCAAAGATCTCACTCACATGAACCCAGCACGCGCCGCAGATCCCAGTCCTCACTCACCTGAACGGAGCACTCATCCCAGATCCCAATCACCGGAATATTGAACACCTGCACTCCCCTCTCCAACCACTCAACTGGGGCCTCATGTATAAAAGATTGCGCAGCTTACATACCAGAAGATGGCGTACGGCCAAAACTGGAAAAGTACGTACGCACAGAAAAATTCACATGTATAAAACCGGTCGTACGCCAGGTCCTGCGCACCTTTCCTTTATAAATCACAATCAACGTGAGATTGACCGCACGTGAACGAGCAACTGATCCCGCCTTGCC
>JACXGM010003044.1:0-37209 GCA_016801145.1 Umbra pygmaea | reverse complement strand
AACCCATTGTCCGATACTGTGCGATACCGTTCCGTTTCCTCCAGTTCGGACAGTAATATGAGCCAGCGCCCCCAAATTAAGATCCACCGACCGCCGCTTTTATGCACCTTGTGCACACGCTATTAATGCAAAGCATGCACATTTAAAAAAACATCTGAATAACACGCCACTGACTTTTAACTAAGTTTTTCCTAGTCTGTTGCATTACTGTTTTTGGGAACTGCAAAATAGCACCAGGGAACATTTGCGCCGGAACATGCCTTTTATTTTCGCTGAATTGCCTCCGGGAGTGCAAGTTCATTCCCTAATTTACAGACGTGTGACTGTGAAGGGAAAAGTCCCCTGTGTGTCGGGAGCAAAATAGCAATGGTACATGCGGCGGTGTAAAAAGTCAATTGCGCTGGGTGCAAGATAGGGCCCATAAGGTTAAAATAATGATCAAATTGCATTCATTTAAGCAACATGCCTACAATTATCAGTTTAAATGTCTTTGTGTAGTTGAGACTCAACCTATTTAATCTTGGAAACATAAAACCAGGGCCGGCCCGAGGCATAAGTGAACTGAGCGGCTGCTTGGGGCCCCCTGGCCACCAGGAGGCCCCCCAATCGATGGCACAGGTGACTCAGTGTGGTAGGAGGGGGCCCCCAAATCATGATTCGGCAAATTGTGCTTAGGGCCTCCAAAATGTTTGGGCCAGAACTGCATAAAACAAACAGCTGTTGGTGTCTAGAACACTGAGCTGGAGGACCGCTTATGAATTCTGCCTGTGGTCATGTTGGAGACAGTGTTCCAGCTGTTTCATTGAATGATAATATATGGAATGATTTACTAAAAGCAGGACTTGCAACTCTCAAATCACTAAAAATACTCTTTCAAAATGAACGGAATTAACAAATTGTTCATGAACTGCAGATAACTAGAACGGGGTCCTTATGGCATAGGACCAACATAGTTAATGGATCGAGCCTGTCTATGTCTATTCTACGACTTTGCTCAGGCCTCCAGCACAAGGCAGTGCAAATTGGCATAGCGTTCCCCAGTATTTGGGATAGATAAGTCAGATTATCTATCTTGCCATGTCATTCTTCAGCAACCCCCCGTGTTTGGGCGCCTGTTAATTCAATCACAACAGTTTGGTTGATTGTAATCATCCCGTGCATGATCTGACTCAAGGCTTCCATGTTAGATGAGCAGTGTGAAAACAATCGGCTGGGTCGGCGACATGTGGTTAGATGAACATTGTGACCTCCCTTTACCATCCAGCTTCTGTCGGGGGGTTGCGGAACTGCAGACGTAGCAGGGTTGGGGGGGAATTGGACAAGAACAAGTTTCAATGTACAATATAGGCCTAGTTTTTTCAACCTGATGTTAGAAATTATTTCACATGGAATGTAAGCCTAAATCGATAGTTCAGTTTTCTATAAACAGCCAGTACAAACTTGAGCTAAACAATGCTAGCAGAAACTCTTTGGAAATTATTTTTATATAATTTAAGGAATTTTCTAATCGCTGAATCAACTTTAGGTAACATCAAGCCAAATATATGACTTGTGGATTTAATTAAATCACACACACTGATTTCTCCGCTTCACTCACAAAATTAGTCAGGTTAGGCTTAGCTACCATGCCACAGTTGCCAACAACTGTTGTACCCAACATGACCACTAGAGAGGGCTGTAGATATACACTACAAGAAACGTAAACAAGCCGTTTGTCTGGCAAAATCATGTACAGTTGCTAATCTGTTTCACACAGCTGCCTCCAGTAAGCTATTTAGGGACATCCAAGGCTGTCCGAAACAGTAAGAAAGAGCACCAGTCATTTACAATTGATGACACATCGTGGACAGAGAGCTTTATCATATCTTTATAGTGCTATTTATTACATTTTTATGACGAAAGTAAGGGGAGATGCTAGAGAGACAGGTATGTACGGGGAGAATGAAAGGAAATGCACAGACAGTCAGTTAAGCTGGGGCTCAAAACCCCATTGTGCCGGATTTCCCTCTTACTCTACTTAATTGATTTGGTCACTAATTGGTTAGAATATTCCTTCAGAATATTCCCTCCAACAGGATGTCTAGGTCTTAATTAGGCACCAATTTAATAAAAAATAATCAGCTTGGCCAGGGGTACTCAAATCTTACCTTACAAGGGCCTGAGCCTGCTGGTATTCTGTTCTACTTTATCATTAATTGTATCCACCCCCACCTGGTGTACCAGGTCTAAATAAGTCCCAGATAAGTGGGTTGCAATGAAAAAATGGAGTGGAACTTGCTTTGAGTGGCCAATTTCGGTATGAAGGCATTATGCTGTTATTGGAATTGGTTTGACACTTGTGATGTACGATACTGAGGAGAGGTCCAACGGCTAATGGCCTTGTACAGTCAAAATAGCCTGGATGTTAACCAAGACAAAATTTAAGGTTGGTGGTTGAGTTTGGAAATCCTTGTTCCATTAAACCAGCCCTTAGAGTCTATACTCACATCTTCCATCACTTTTTGTTTTTCGCATGCTTCTACCTGCTGGCAAAGTGCACTTCACTGTAGCCATGGATACCACTCTCTTAATTATGCCAGTTGAGCAGTGGCAGACAGCTAACAGCCTAAGCCTGAGCCAGTTCAGCCAGTGAAGCAGGTACCCAAACCAGTGTAGCAGCTTTCCAAACCAGTGAACCAGCTACCCAACCAGTGATGCAGCTACCCAAACCGGTTCAGCCAGTGGAGCCGCTACTCATCTTACCGCATTATGGAAAACCACCGTGTTGAAAGGATTAAAGCAACTGCCAACTGATTGATCTACTTATCATGCACAATAAATTATAAACTCATTATTATGTATTCGTGAACAATCCTGTTCTTGCCTCTGCCATTAGCTCACAAAGCTGAGTGTGAAAAATATTTATGGTTGTTGCCCAGGATGCTCCAGCAGTCGAAGCTACATTCTACTGTTCAGTGCTGCAGCATGGTTTCGAATCTGCCGAAAGAGAGTGTTTTAATACAGATATATTCTCTCTTCCCTGAGATGCTGATAAATTATATAGGCTTTCCTAATAGTATGACAAATGTCCATGTTATTGTCTTACTTTAAGAAAAACATTATTAAAACAATATTAGAATTCTATTATTATTATTACATATGTGAAATGATTGGTACTATTCGAGTCACTAGGTTTTGTCAGGAACATGTGAAAATGTTTAAATTATATGTGTTGGCTGATTATGAGACTTCCCACTGGAAAGAAATATCCAAGATAATAACCTCCTTTGTTTCTCCTAAACACAAATGAGTTCAGTTTAACACAAATTACAAATCTGTAAATAATTGATCCCTAAATCATTACATTATGACGAGTTGTCCGGAAAAATTTTTTGGACCAAACGCGGAGCTTTAAGGATCTTACTCATGTAGTCAAGCTTCCATCCACCCAAGCAGGTCCTGAGGTCAAGCTTCCATCCACCTGTGGTCAAGCTTTTATCCACCCAAGCAGGTCCTGAGGTCTAGGTTCAATCCAAGCTTCCAGCAGGACAAGACAGTTAGGCAACCAGGACTATTCCTACAAATTTTTGAAATTACCAGTATAGCCATATCTTAAGTTGGGTGTTAACTATCAACTTTTGTATGTAGCTACTTAGCTATGCTTGTTTCTTTTACATTTAAAAACTTTTGTGTTGAAACTTTGACTGTAAGTCACTCTGGATAAGAGTGTCAGCTAAATGACTGAAATGTAAATGTATTAAAGTGATATTACATTATTAAATTATATTATTACATTTTATTATGTCTGAGAGTCCAAATAGCACAGTGGTCTTACGTCACTGCTCTGCAGTACAGCAATTGTGAAAAAATCTTTGGTAATGGAATATTGAGTGCCCAGGAACCTCTTACATGGTGCTGCAGATTGGTGATTGGTGCATAAGTCAGACTGCATTTTCCATACTTTTTAATGTTTATTTGTGACACAGTCATAAAGGTTGAGGTGGGTGAATAAGTAAAATATTAAACTTTTCTTCAAAACGGAATGATTTTAAATATGTAGTACGGTGACCGATTTTACTAGTTATACTGTATTATTAAGGAATTTTTGGAACAATGCAGTGTCTGTGCCTTAAGGGCAAAGAATTGAGTGGGGGGCCCATCAGTCACCCAAATTTTTTTTAAATAGGCCGACTTGTTGGCTGACATTATGAATTAAAGTTAATTTCCTGCAATTCTGCTATTGTAAATATTTGTAGAGAAAATTCTGGATTGTTTTGAGAAAGGACATAAAGAAAAATATTGCTTCTTTACAGCAAATTTTCAGCAATGGTACACATTTTTCCTGGGCAGTGAGAATGAATGCTGATAATTTGTCCTAAAGATTTTCTGCTATTCTACAAATTGCTGTGAGGTGAAGTGAATCTTTATAAATGTTATAACAAAGGTCAAATAAGTATTTTTGGTAACACTTTATTTGGATAGTCATACTGTAGATCAGTGTTTTTCAACCCTGTTCTCGGGGCACACTAAATGTTCCACAGTTTAGCTGTAGCTGCTGAACTAGCTCGCTGTATTCATTAATCAAGGGCCTGAGAGTTAGCAGATGAGTTGAATCAGGTGTGATAGCTCAGAAATAGATAAAATACATGGAACGGCTGGTGTTCCCTGACAAGAGGGTTGAAAACCACTGCTGTAGATGCTTTAAAGATTAATATATATACAAACTCTGATTTTACTTTTCAAAATAATAGCACTCGTAATTCATTACAATTTAACATTGTTAATTCAGTGCATAGATAGTTAGTGGGTCTATGTTCATGTGTTGCTAAAATGTGTCTATTGTTGGATAAAACAGACTAGCGAATGTTTTTCAAATCTAATCATGTTTTCACATGAGACACAGAATATGTTCAATCAAATTCTGCGTACAACATATTTGTTACTGTTTGTAATGAAATGTTGTTATTGAAAAAAGGTTAATTGTTTTTTTTAATCACATACTCTTATTCTTTCTTTGCACACAATACAATTGTATTTGGTTACAATTCACTAGCTTTGTAATGAATTCCCAATTATTATTGCAATGAAGTCAAATAAGCGCTATTATTCTGAAAGGAAAAAATCTGAGTGTGTTCCAGGCATGATAAAGTGGTGCAAGGCGAACGCGTCAGCCCCGGTGCTAGAAACGGCCCTGATCACATCCAATGGTGAATTACTTGAAAATGAATGTGGTCCTTTGGAGGTCTGGGTCTAAGCCAGGTTGTATCTGGATACAAACACTATGGGCCAGATGTGTGGGCAAATATTCAGTCGACCTAGATTACAAAATCAAACTCAATGGAGAGCAATGTTATACTTTTTTATAGAGGTGATTTTAAGTTTTCTAAGTATTTAACACAAACATTAACGTTGACCTTGTGTTTGTGGCTCTCTTTTTGAGTCATTCAACTATAGAACCTGGTGCCAATCATAGTCCCAGTGACATCAGTGCGCTGAAATCTTGAGAGAAGAGGCTTTTTTCTGTTGGCATGGAGGGGGCATCTAACTGTAGTTTTGGAGACTTGGTCACCTTTGCAATTCTCCAATTGTGATTCTTGGATCATTTCTTACCACTTGAGCCATCCTCTTCAATGTGAGTGTGTGTGGGTGTGTGTGTGTGTGTGTGTGTGTATGTGTGTTTGTGTGTGCAAAATACACCTGTGTCCACTTGCAGGCAGGGTTGTCACTGCTCCATTTGATTTTATGGTTCACCTAGTAATGCAGATGAGGATTTTATATTTATTTGTCTACAGTTTCTTGTGTAATTTTGTGTTCTCCAACCTCCCCCATGTTGACAGATGAGAGTTTGGCATGTGTGTAACCTCATATGTATACCCCAGTGTAACACAAAAGCATGGGTGACCAATTGAGAGTTCTTAATGACTCAAAAGCAAATAATATAGTATATACTAACATGAAAATACTTCTATTAGTTTTGGTATATTTATATTTATATATTTACGACTTACATCAAAATTGTTTTTGGAACAATTTATGGTTTGCTTTCTTTCATAGCAATTATTTTTCAAGGTGGCCAGAATTTCTGTTCAATAAACATGGACTTTGGCTAATTTTGAATCCTGAACGTTTTGTTATACATCTGGAAACACAAAACATTTGCTGTAAAGGAACATAATTCTGATCGGACTCACTCTGCAGCCTTCATAAATAGTATCTTTGGTCACCTATTGGGCTCAAAAACTCAACTCAAAGATTGAGATCAAGATGAGATTTAAATGTTCCTGTCCATTGGATTTCAAATACCTCTGTCAACCAAGTGGTGGAGCCAACAAACTTTAGCACTTCTACCTTATCAGCTCTCGTATCAGCAGAAAAACAGCACAAAAGGGGGAAAAGGAAAGTGTCAAACATACACTCTATGGCCATGTATGTGGACACAGGATCATCACATAAATATGAGCTTGTTGGACATCCCAAACCAATTACATTAAAGCTACTGCCTGTCACTTTCGTAATTGCACAACAATTTTTTAGGCCCCCAATTTTATTCCAGATGTGTAGTATATTGTTGTCACACTGCTCAAAAACAATTAAGGGAAAATGCAATCATCACAGTATAACACCAAGTCAATTAAACTTCAGGGATATCAATCTGTCCAATTTGCAAGCATAAGCGACTGTGATTCATTGTCACCTTTTTTGGTGCAAATGAAAGTGACAACAGGTGCACTGGAGAGGCAACAGCAAGACAACCCCCAAAATCAAAATGGTTTTGACGGTGGTGGCCACAGACAATTGCACTCTCCTTATCCATCCTGAATTGTTTTTTTTTCAGTTTTGCATTTTGCTAGTGTCCTTGTCACCAATGGTAGCATGAGGCAGTACCTGCATGCCATTCAGGTTGCACAGGTGGTCCAGCTCCTCCAGGATGCACGTCCATACATGCTGTTGCAAGAAGGTTTGCTGTCTCCCAGTACAGACTCAAGAGCATGGAGGAGATGGCAGGAAATGGGTCATTACATGAGGAGACCTGGACAGGGCAAAAGAAGGGCATCAACTAAGCAGCAGGACCGAAACCTGCTCCTTTGTGTGAGAAGGAACAGGAGGAGTACTGCCAGAGCCCTACAAAATGACCTCCAGCAGGCTACTGGTTTGCATGTTTCTGACCAAACTGTCAGAAACAGACTCCATGACGGTGAAATGAGGGCCTGATGTCCTCTAGTGAGATCTGTGCTCACAGCCCAACACTGTGTAGCACAATTGGCATTTGCCAGAAAATACCAGAATTGGCAGGTCCCCCACTGGCGCCCCCGTCTCTTCACAGATGAGAACAGGTTCACACTGAGCACATGTGACAGATGTGAAAGAGTCTGGAGATGCTGTGGTGAACACTATGCTGCCTGCAGCATCATCTTACATAACCGGTTTGGTGGTGGGTCAGTGATGGTCTTGGGAGGCATATCATTGAACGATTGCACAGACCTCCACTTGTTGGCCAGTGATACCCTGACTGCTGTTAGGTACCAGGATGAAATCCTCTGACACATCATCAGACCTTATGCTGTTGCAGTGGGCACTGGGTTCCTCTTGGTGCAGGACAATGCTCTGCCTCATGTGACCGGAGTGAGTAGGTAGTTCCGGCATGACAAAGGCATTGATGCCATTGACTGGCCCTCAGGTTCTCCATACATGCATCCAATTGAGAACTTCTGTGACGTAATGTATTGTTGCATCTGACGCCGCCAATTCGTGCCACAGACTGTCCAGGAGCTCACTGATGCCCAGATCCAGATCTGGGAGGAGATCCCCCAGGACACCATCTGTCGTCTCATCAGAAGCATGCCCAGACTTTGTTGGAAGTGCATACAGGCACGTGTCAGTACACACACACTACTGAGTCACATATGAGTTGCCGTGATGCGAATTCACACAAGTTGAAACAGCCTGTGATTTCAATCGATTACTTTGATTTTCAGTGTGAGTTTGAATCCAGCCCTCAATTTTTGGTGATTTTGGTTTCCATTAACTATTGGTCAGGAGTGCAAACTTATCAGGGGGGTAAAAAGGTGACAAAGATTTTTTTATATCAACTTGAAAATATGAATATATAGTTGATTTTAGCATGAGGATATAGGGGAAAAAACTCACCCTATAATTAATGTATAATCTTACTGTTAAAACTATAATGTTATGGCAGACATTAAATATGAAGCAGTACTAACAATAAGAAAAACTTATGCTATTGAGATGTGTTGGGGAACTTTGTTGGCATGCATGGCCAGCAGATGGCAGGCGTCAACAGAGACTGAGAAAGTACTCCTATATATTAGTATTTTCTGTCTTTTAGTTTGTGTTGTCTTTCATTCAATGCTTTGCATGTAGTTATTTGTTAAAATTTTCATTTTTTTGTTTTTTTTTAACCTTTATTTAACCAGGTAAGTTGACTAAGAACAGTTTCTTATTTACAGCAACGACCTGGGAGCAATTAGGGTAAAGTGTCTTGCCCAAGGACACAACGACATTTGGCTCAGTCGGGAATTGAACTGGCAACCTTCTGATTACAAGTCTGACTCCCTACCCACTGAGCCATCTGCGCTGTGGTATGTCCCTTTAAGAATGTGACACCTCTCGCTGGTTTGGCCATTTCTAGGATATCTTTAGGTTAGGCTGGTAGATCTGATGACAACTGATTACGTTCAGCCATGTTCTATTAGATAGTTTGCTCTTTATAAAAGGTGACCAAACTAGAGAAAGGTGGCGGTCATTGAAAATCTGTGTGTATGTGGAAAGCCTGTCCGGGAGCTATGCTACGTTTAAATGTAAATTGTGAAAAGAGTGTTGTTGGAGTTTGGAAGTTTGTGCGTATGCTCTTTACTTGTATGTTAGCTGTCAGTGTTTATGCCACTGTGAGAGCATAGTAAGCTATATAAGTATACTTGTTGTGCACTCGCTTCAACTTTTCGCCTGCAACTACTTGGTTGTGAAAAGAGTGTGGTATGTGCTTGAGCTTCAACTGTTCGCCTGCAACCGCGTTATATATATGTACGTTTCCCGGATTGCCCATTAAATACAAACAGCAACCATCTACTGCCTGCTTTGGTCTCCCTCCTTCATCAACACCACACCAATCCATGACAGAATGACCAACCACTGGAGAAGGATATCAAAATCGTAGACAGGTAAGCGGTCTGCACACTCTGTCCGTGGTGGGAAGAGGGAGAGAGCGCGCAGCCCACTTACCTGTCTTCGATCTCAATGTCCTTTTCCAGTGGGTGGTCATTCTGTAATGGAGACGGCTGAGGAGTTTCTGAGGCTCCGCAGGGCAAATGGGGTCTCCCCAGGAAATTTTTGGAGGGGGGCTATGGGACTTGCAGTGGGGCAAGTGTACCTGCAGGAGAGGCCCTGCAAACCCATTCAACATCACTACCAGCCTTTTTCCAGAGAAGCAACCTGGGCAGGCGGCATTAGCCTTACCAAGGGCCTGCATGGCACCATGTATACCCACCAGTGAGCCATGGTGTGTGTACACAGATGTTCCACCTACCACAGGCCCCTTTGCCAACATCCAGCTAATGCTGCCCCCTTTACACCAAGCCCTGGCTAACAACGAAAGGGAACAGTGAGACCTAGCAGGAAGAGATGCTGCTCAGCTGCCTGCTCAGCCAGCTCCACTCCCGTCCCCTGCTCAGCCAGCTCCACTCCAGGCCCCTGCTCAGCCGGCTCCACTCCAGGCCCCTGCTCAGCCGGCTCCACTCCAGGCCCCTGCTCAGCCGGCTCCACTCCAGGCCCCTGCTCAGCCGGCTCCACTCCAGGCCCCTGCTCATCTGCCTCCAGAGCTTCCAGCTGCAATGGACCTGGAGTACATTACTCTGCCTTTGCCTCCGGAGTTTGACGACTCAGCGTTGGAGTGTACAGAGCCCCTCTTGGCGTTGGAGTCTGCAGGGCCCCCTCCAGCGTTGGAGTATACAGGGGCCCCCCTCCCTACTGGAGTTTTCCAGGCCCCATGCACAGCCTGACCCAGGGCCCCCTGCACAGCCTGACCCAGAGCCCTAACCCCCAAAGACACCACCACTGCTGGGGTCTAGCTGGCTGCTGCCGTCATCACCAGCGGCCACCTTTGGGAGGCTGCCTGGCCTGCTTAAACCTCCGGTTGAACCACCACCTGGGTGAGTGCTTGGGGAGGGGCTGCCGTGGGTCTCCTTTGAGGGGTGTTCTGGCCCTCCCACCCTTCCCTTCCTTGACTGATGGGGGGGGTTTCTCTCTTTGTTGGGCACCTCTGGAATAGTGCCCCTTGAGGGGGGGTACTGTCATGCATGATAAGCAGATGGCAGGCATCAACAGAGACTGAGAAAGGAATCCTTCTATATATTAGTATTAGTTGTGTATTTTCTGCCTTTTAGTTTGTGTTGTCTTTCATTCAGTGATTTACATGTAGTTATTAGTTATGTGGTATGTCCCTTTAAGAATGTGACAACTCTCTCTGGTTTGGCCATTTCTAGGATAGGTTTAGGTTACAGTGGTAGCTTGTAGATCTGATGATTACTGATTATGTTCAGCCGTGTTCTATTAGATAGTTTTTCTCTTTATAAAAGGTGGACAAACTAGAGAGAGGTGTCTGTCATTGATAATCTGTTTGTGTGTGTGTGGAAATGCTGTCCGGGAGCTACACTATGTAAGTTTAAATGTAAGTTGTGAAGAGTGTTGTTGGAGTTTGGAAGTTTATGCATACGCTCTTTACCTGTATGTTACCTGTCAGTGTTTATTCCACTGTGAGAGCATAGTAAACTATATAAGTATACTCATTGAGCACTAACATTTACTTGTTCACCTGCAACTGTACTAGGTTGTGAAAAGAGTGTGGTATGTGCTTGAGTATATGCGTACGCTCTTTACTTGTATGTTAGCTGTCAGTGTCTATGCCACTGTGAAAGCATAGTAAGCTATATAAATATACTCGTTGTGCACTCTCTTCAACTGTTCGCCTGCAAATGCAATACATGTATGTTTCCCGGATTGCCCATTAAAAACAAACAACAACCATACTGCCTGCTTCGGTCTCCCTCCATCAACACCACACCAACCCATGACAATTGTGCACTGTCTCTATAAAAATACATGATTTTGGAAGAGAACACAGTTACAGTAGAGAGCTCTGTTTTGTTGGGTTGAGTCTGAGAATGTAAGTTGGCTAGACTAAAGTTAGATTATTTCTCATTGATTTGTTATTTGAACCAAGGTTTTAAAAAGTTTACAAAAGAATGAAGATACTCTGAAGTTGATTTAGTTATTTCAAGACACTAACTTAGCTAGTTACCTTGACAAGCTAAAAGAATCCTAGCTAGTTTGACTGCTTACCATCAGTGTGTGCAATGTTGTCTATGTAGCAGTGGCTGCCTGAAGCAGCTAAAAAAATTTTGAGTTTGTGACAACAGCTACACAGTTTAGCTGACAGAGCATGAGCGCAGACAGGAAGATGTTGAAGCTCACGCATCATGTTTGACACGGGGTGGCACAACAGGGAAGAAATATCTACCCAGGGTGAAGTTGATTTACTTGAAAGTGTTCTGCCTACTAGCAGACGCCTTAGATGCGACATAGAAAAATATTTTTATTGCAGATCTACAAGATTCACGTGGCTGACCTATTTTGAAGTTGAAACTGCGAATTTCGCCAAATGGTGACATCTTTGCAACCCTGGTTGTTACTTGATATTGTTCTCAATGAATTACACAATGTATATATTTTTTAAATGAGACCCCATGTGTGATTTCAGTGTTAACATTTTTTTGAGCAGTGTGTTATACATACAATCTAAGTAAATTGTCTTACCACAAATAACTTGAAACCTGACTGTGTTTCTCCCTGCTAAGGTAGCCATTTCCTTACCTAGCATCAGGCAGGGAATCCCACCAAAGTGTGTGACGTATGGTTCGCTGAAGTGAAGGATGTACAGCTTGACAGAACTTTCAGTCAAACCAGAGCTGTACAGTGACATGTAATGGGGTTGCAGTGTGGGTCCATCCTCTAGACACAGTAGAACAAGGGAGAAAATACAAACCTAGACACCTCAGAGAAAGAAACAATGTACTTAGTGGGGATCCGTTTTAGCACTACAGTGACTATGTTCACTTTTTTTAGAACTCAGAGGCCTTAATAGGCATAAATATCGTTAGTACCTTTAACATGGAGTTGGCCCTTCCTACTTTTCATCTATAAGAGCTGCCACTCTTCTGGGAACGCTTTCCAGAAGATTTTTTCTGTCTGTGGAAATTTGTGCCAATTCAGCTAAATTATCATTTGTAAGGTCAGGAACTGTGGCTGAAACAACTGAATTCAATTAGTGGCAGTGTCAAAATAGTTTTTGGCCATACAGTTTATTTTAACCTTGTTATCTTTCTGACTTCCTTTTGATTGTTATCCATCAATAGGTGTTTCTGTCACTGAATCCACTATTATCCCAGTTAAAATTACTGTATATTACAATGTTCAAATGTGGGTGGGTGCCTTCAGCTTCGATAAATGTATGTTTTGTCATGTTTTAGATACTAAAAGGCTGCCAGAACAGCTACTGTACAAATATTAAACTGTGTGATGCGAACAGTTACATACACCGATCAGCCATAACTGTCTAATATTGTAGGTCCCCCTTTTGCCACCAAAACAGCAGCCTATGATGTACTGTGTTCTGACATCTTTCTATTAGAACCAGCATTAACTTTTTTCAGCAACTTGAGCTACAGTAGCTCGTCAGCTGGATCGGACCACACAGGGCAGCATCCCTGTGGCATGGCAATATTCCATTAATTGCACAGTTTTTCGCTCCCCACGTGCATTAATTAGCCTACGCAGCAAGAGAATCTGTAAGATGTTTTTGGTGAATAATTTGTAATTGTAGCTATGTAGTTAACTTTAGCTATAGCCAACTTGTGAAAGCGCTAACTAGGTTCAACAAAATAAAACACGTTAATGTACATTCTCTTCATTTTTCTTATTTTGGACATGTTTCCAATTGTGGAGGTGAATATCAAAGTTACAGATTTTTCCAGGTTAAAGAAAAGGATTGCGTGTTTTGTAATTAAAACTGCATCATTACACAATTGCTACAATCTACAATACTGTAGTTAACTTCAGCTTTTTATAACTATAATAATTATAGCACACAGTTGAATTTATGGCCTCTAGAAAGGCCATTCTTTGACCTACAGTGAAGTGCTTTATGGTTTTGGATTCAGCAGACCCATGGCCACAAAATGGATAAATGAAATCCAACATCCTGGGTCATTGAATTTGATGTTTTATTAAAAATGTATCCCAAAAATATTGATATCTCCAGCTCTGATAAACCCACAGAGATGAGCCTCATTATTTGCATCTAATTCCCCTCTTTCTAATGGTATCAATCTTTAGTTGCTAGCATGTAGGGTTTGTGAGATAATCGCAAAAAAGACAAAGGATGGTAATCTAAAGAAGACAGCACAGGCTGCTATAATAGAATACTGGTGGACACCCATCCTATGTCCTCACCTGATTATCTTTTTCCTGTGCCTGGAAATTAATCTACAAAATTGGCTGCTAGAGTAGCAAGGGGTGAAGGCGATCTTCAATGCTTAGTGTGTCCATGTCATTGACAATATCGCTTAGAGATTGACCAGTTTTTTTTTCTTGGACATTGTTTATGTATAGACATGGTTTGCTTTGCACTCAAGTATACATATTGCATACAGTCTCCTCTGTATACTGTATAGAGTTCTTACATTTTATACGTATGAAGATGGAGTCTTCCTATTAAAAGTTAACATGTAATGTGCATAATTGATGTTCTGCTATCCACTCATTTAAATAAAATACACCTATTTATTCTTAAGGAGTAGGCTTACAGATTTCTTTGTAAAACCTCTGTGCATAAAACACATGGGTGTAGAAACTATAATGCCAATCCTGAAGAAACTTCAATATTATCAGCTTGCCAGGGTTTGTGCTCTATTCCTACTTATTTATTTAATGTCTGCTTTCTAGAATAACCCCCAATTGCAAAGTTTTCACCCCACAATAATATTTACTAGAATAAAGTACTATGGAAATTTACTATAGAAGCTTTTTTTGTTACCTGTAAATCTAACAACTGTTGACTATTGAGGCTGAAACATGAATATAATTGGTTTAACATTTATTTTGAAACATGTTATTGACTGTAAAATATTGAATTTAAAAAAGGGGTCACATTTGTTATTCAAAATGTCATGGTATTTTTGCAGACCATTCTACTGGTCCGAAAACATACTTTTGCACCGGCAATTTAATTTCCTATTCTCCCTTCTCTGCATGCTGCTTGATGCTGTCAATCAAAATATATTTAAATGACTCCTCCCTCCCCAACTCAAGTGCCCGCCCCAAGTCCCCAGTGTCAAATTTCTATTGGAAATACAAAACCCTGGAGCCGACATTAACATAACTCACTGGGGCCACACCGGTGTCCCAGACTAGACTAGAAAAAAACTAGTGGAATTTGCTTTGAGGGACAGAGGAGAATAGAAGCTGCACTAGGGTATAAATTTGAGGTGACACACAGGCCAAATTCCCATAGTCTTCCATCAATATTGGAAAGACCAGAGAATACTGTATTGTAATTTGTGACAAAAGGTGGTTGAGCTGTCCATATCAGGAAATTGCTATAGGAAAATAACAAAACTGTTGAAAATGCCCTTTTACACAATCAGTGCAATAATGAAGAAGTTTAAAACAACTGGAGATTTTCTTTCCTATTTTGTTCCCCTCCACATTTCCCCTAACCATGTCTTGTCAGCAGCTCCACAACTCTTTGGACAGATCTGTTGAATGGCAAAGGGTGCGCACATTGTTCATCCAATGACATGTCGCAGAACCGCCAATTCTTTTCGCACTGCTCATCCAACATGGAAGTCCTTATTCAGATCATGCACGGGATGATTACATTCACCAACTATACTTCCGCGACTGAATTTACAGCGGCCTGATCTGCACACAAGGAGTTGCTGGAGAGCAACATGGCAGGATTGATAATCTGACCTATCTAACCCAAATCCCGGGCAGCACTATGCCAATTTGCGCTGCCTCGTGCAAGGGTTCTAGGGAAAGTCAGTGTACCCATAGTCAGGTTCGAACAACTGACTATCATGACGTAGACCGTCCAGCAATGCAGCAACTTAGCCCACTACACCATGCGGACTCCCACAACTGGAGATTTTAACAATCCACTTGGAAGACGACTTGTGTCTAAACTGACCCCACGCACAGTGCGAAGGATAGTTTGTGTGGCCAAAGAATCTTCAAGGGTCAGAGCTGGAGAATTGCACACAGTTGCTAAGTTTCGGGATCAGAAATTCTCTAAAACTACGATCAGATGGCACCTGCAGAAACTGTTTGCTGTCATCAAACAGCAAACTGAAGCACCTGCAGTTTGACAAAACATCCCTGGGACTGGTTTCTGTGGTGAGATGTGACTAAAATAGAGCTTTCTGGAAACAAACACTAGAGGTGGGTTTGGCGTAGTCAGAAAAATAGCCATTCAAAAAAGTACCTCATCCCCACTGCGAAGGATGGTGGTGGATCTTGGATGTTGTGTGGCGGTTTTTTCTTCCAAAAGCCTTGGACATCTTGTTAGGATACATGGTATCATGCCGACTTTAAAAACAAAACCTGACTCCCTTTGCAAAGAAGCTTAAACTGGGATGATGATCGATCTTCCAGCAGGACACAAATATGTTTCACTATGTTATGGCCATCTTAGTCCCATGAACTTAACCCCATAGAAAACCTGTGGAATGAACTGGAGAGTCCACAAGCGTGGACCTCAGAATCTGACGTATCTAGAGAGATTCTGTATGGAAATATGGTCTCAATTCTCAAAACTCATTATATTACCTTAGCAAAAGCCGGTTTTGCTCATATTTACCAAGGGTGCAAATATTAGTGTAGTCCACTGTAGGCTGGTTGGACTAATCTAGCTGCAATAATTTTAACTCCTGTATGCAAAACTGTTTCATAATAACAAGATGCCAAGCAATTATTCGACAAAGTTAGTGACATAGGTTATGCTGATTATTTTGGAAAATGTGTGGTTAGAGTCGTCTCGAACAGGCGAGGCAACTACTGTTGAGTTAAAACAGAGTGCTGTAACGTTACAGTTCACACACTCATAGTTATAATGAAATGCACATGTGAGGTTGTAGAAGAATTATGGAGCAAGGTTGCATTTAAGGTACTAAAACGTCATCACAGATACCTCGCTAACCTCGCTAAGCCCCTTTAACTAAGACATTTGAGACAGATCATATGTTAAGCAGACAATATGTCAGTAACATTTTGTATTGTTAAACCGCACATTTTAGTTGAACTCATTCTGATCCATCTCATACTCTAGATCAGTGTTTTTCAACCCTCTCCTCAGAGCACACCAGATGTTCCACAGTTTAGCTGGAGCCGTCGAACCGTATCATCATCACTGTATCATCACCGTATTCAAGTAAAGGGCCTGAAAATCAGCAGATGAGTTTAATCAGGTGTGCTACCTCAGAAATAAATCAAATACATGGAACGGCTGGTTTTCCCTGAGGAGAGGGTTGAAAACCACTGCTCTACATATCAGAGTTCAGTGGTGGAATCTTTGTGCTATCTGGTTTAAAACAAATTAAAAAAATTCAAGTATTGTATTTCTAACAACTAATTATTCTAAATTGCAACCACATTACTTGCCACATGATGATCTGTTGTATTTTTTCAGGCATTTTATGTTTTAGCGGACAAGAAAGTTTTGAATAGTGTAGAATATTTCTTGAAAATGCAGTGAAGCAGATTCAAACACATGCTGAAAAAGTACATGCCCACCAAAGGCAGCAGTGGTTCAGATCACTGGAGCACCCTAGCCCACATTTTTAAACAGAGATTTTGTACTTTCTCCATTCACTTAAATTCCACACTTATGTGGCTGTCCAACAACTGTCTGTCCAGATGTTTTTTACCAGTGCAGGTTGCTGATATAACATGTTTTTTTCCGGCCAGTTCGGCTTGTGTATCACTCGCTGTAGATTGAAGCTCCTCCCCTTTGTGTAGAGCCCCCCCTCACCCACCCTGCCCCTGTGGAGCAGGGGGAGGAAAATTATTTTGTCACCATCATACCAAAACTGTAGTAAGGTGTCTGAATGCCACTGTGCGTGCGACTGTTTGTGCAGCTGTGTGTGTGTGTGCTTGTTGTGTTTTCGGGCGTGCACATTTGAGAAATGTATTTCTGAAGGAATTCTGAATAAAACGACTTTCAATTTGGTCATTCTTTATAATTTTTAAAGGAAATGTACTCTATGATAAATTGTGAGTGTGAGTCAGTGATTTGATGAAAAGGAAAGAAAAATGTAGTAGCCTTTGAGAAAGTGAATAAAAAATGTAGCAAGAGACTGACCAATCACATTTAATAAATGATCTTAACAAAAAGTGTTAACACATTAAATAAAATTCCAGACATTTCACGTATAAACATTTTACTCACAAAAATGCAATACCTCTATTGGACATGGGTGGAACTACAATGGCAGAGGCAGACATTTTAATTGAAAAGGAGTTGGCCTGCAGAGGGCCATTCAGGAAACAAAATGGCTGACTTAAAATATGCTCATTGGAGGTGTGAAAATTAATAAATGTACTTCTCAGTGATTTCTTAGGTCGCTTTTATTATTTTGACTCTGGCTCTGGTTTATTGATCCTACAAAAGTTGCAAATATCTGCCCAGTAAAAAAACAAGCTACATATGTTGTGTTTACAGTAGCATTATGAGCAGTAGAAGTATATGTTATATATTTATATCAGCCCTATAACCAGAGCAGTGAGGCACCTGAAGAAATTGGGCACCATTTTATTCAAGCTAAACTGAGATGCGTCTGGTTATGTTTACTTTTGTTGTTGAAAAAAAAGACCACTGTCCCAGGCTCAGTAAAAACTTGAAATAGAAAATGTGACAAATATCTGGCTATGTTGCCAGATATGATGAACAACTACAGTGTTTTGAGTTCTATTTCAATGGTTAACAATTGCCAAAACTGCCCATAGATCAAACATACTATGGAGTTTCACATAAATCTTTACCTTTATATAATAAAATCAACATGATTCTCATAAAAAATGTACTACTTAACAATAAATTTAAGCTGCTTCAGTTGTGTTTTCACTGTTCTTGAACAGACTCCTCCCATTCGCAAATTCCACCCCTCCCCCGTTCATACTTTCCTCACCCTTCCCCCAACAGAAAAATATCACACCCCATCCCCCCCTGCTGTGTTAGAAAAAAACGGTCATTAGATTCGCCTATCAGCCTGACTTCCACCTTGTTGGAAGTCTTGTGACCGACTGTAGACCGAGTGTCATCTATTCATAGAGCACGCGGTCAGGCAGTCTGCAAAGACCTACACCAGCCAACAACACAGATATATCAATTCCCGCTTGACATGTCTGTTTTCTCCTGAGAATGTATAGCTTCCTTCAACACCTACTTACCTTGATGAAATAAAAGAAAGCTTCTTAGACGACATTTCACAGTACTCATACTGTACTTGACAAAATAGCTACCAGCTTTCACGTTGTTTTTCAGTCATGGACAGCTTGTAGGAGGCGCTTACAGTGCTCTCACTCAACCTACCACACAACCCCCTCCCTTTGACCACGAAAGAGGAGGAGCTGGCAACACAGTGGTGGAAGACTGTAGCCGCGGAGAACAGTCTGCATGCACAGGTTTTGTTTTGGTGTTGTTTCTATGCCGGTTAATGAATGCCAAGCTTCACCCATACACCCATATTTAATTTTTCTCGTGGTTCGTGTTGCGACCCACTGCACAATATAAAGTCATAGTTAAAGTCAACCGACAGGAAGTTCAGTGCGTGCGGATACTACAATATTAGCGGGAAAAAGGCAGGATTCAGTAGCATCGGCTGACAACGGGCATCGGTGAGTTAGCTAGCAGGCTAGCGGTCTTCTTTCTCTTTACATGTCATTCCACAAGTTAACGTTTTGACTATCTATTGTGTATTAAGTGACTTTATCTCTAATCTAGACTTTTCCTTAGATTTTATATTTCCTGTCATGGTTGAATCGTGAACTGTATAACATTAGGTAGTTCACTTGAAATGTAGACTAGAGTAGTCTTGGCTGAGAGACGCGTTAAAAAAACGTAAGTGGGAAGAAGGGGGCGCTAGATAACGATAGCTAGCTAGCTGTTATCCAAGTTTGTCATGCTTGATTCGACTGGAGTATGACTAGCTAGCTGTTTTCCAAGTTTGTCATGTTTGATTTGAGTGGAGTATGACAATGATGTATTGAAATGTGATATTTAAAGATATCAAACCATCTATAAATTTACACAATGTTAGCTTCCAATAGCTATATTGAGCTTATTTCATTATTAGCTAGCAAATGTTGTTACCTATATTTTGTCGTTACTTGTGTTTTTGTATTTACTTGTGCTAGTTTTTGCATTTTTTTAAATTTAACACTAAGATATACTGTCCTATATATACTAATATATATATACATATATATTTATGAGCCCTTCTTCACATTACTTCTTTTGTGAAATACACTTGTCATTGGATCTGTCACAATACGTTCTATTTCTGGCTAATATAACTTTAGCTGTAATTACACATGGAATTGGTTCAAAGTTTTACATATTAAAAATACTTCTAGGGATAAAAGGATTAAGGATAAAATTAAGGATAAAAATGTATTTAGCGGCACCTGGTATACACATGTGTTATGAGTTGGTGTACTAAACACGATGCTGCTGGGAAATTACTAAATGGATGCGATCAGAATCACTGGAATCAGCCAGCGGGAATTTGGGAATGGTGCTTTTCTATTGTAACAATATAGTTTTTTTTATTTCGTATTGCCTCTTATCGGTTTAATATGATATGTGTAAGATCATATGGAAAATGTTTAAAATTCACTCTGGGTCTGGTGTTGAAATCAGCTTCTACATTTTATACAAATAGGCTATATTTTGGATTGTGTCAATTAGAGGACATAAACAACAGTCAAATTCATAAAAGGAATCTAGATATTTCCTCAAGATATTTTCCTAAGCCTATTACCCATGTAAATCTTGTCTGGCCTGATTGCATTTGAATTCGAACACACACACCATCAGAATCTCACTTGCAGGGTTGAGGTGAAGTTAGACTTAATTGAAATTGCTTTTTTTCCAGATCTATATATTACAGATGGGCTCCAGTTTTCAACCTTTCTCAACTATAAAAAAATAACAAGCAAACCAGGGCTAATACTGTCAAAACATCCACATGATTGAGATGTTCTGTTGCGACACCAACTACAGTAGCAGAAACATATTGATCAATATATATTTTATAGTCACTGGATATGAAGTCATGATACTCTCAACAATTTAACATGCAAATTGTATGATATGTCTTAAATTTTCACCTACAATTTCCATTTCTCTAAGTATTGGAATGGCACTTCAGAAGGCAAGCTTTGTCACTGCAAAGTGGTCCCTGCCATTCTTTGAAACTGGAGATAAAACTCCCAAATAAAACCTAGCTATTAACAGGAGCTTTGGCAGCCATTTTGAGTTGCTGCAATAATAAGTGGCACCATCAGAAAATGTGGCAGTGCAGAGTTGGTGTGTGGGGGAGGGGAAGGCAGAGAGAATAGTTAGCACTCTGATAGCTGAATTAGCCTACCAGGAAAAATATAGACTTTAGTAATTTTAAAATTAACATTTAGAAAAATATTTCAATTAAATTCTTAAGTATTTTCTTGATTAAAATAATTTTTTGTTGTTTTTGGGATATTTATGTTCCAAATTCATCTGTATTGCAATGTCAATTTTCTCTTGTCTGGAATTACAGCTTTAACATACACCATCATCTTGTTACATAGCCTTTTGATTTTGAGTTCAGACAAAGTTTGTATGACTGACAGTTAGCCTGCAGTTGTTCTGACCTCAAATTTCTCCCACTAAAAAGAAACCTTGCTTGAATGCCGATAGTATATGCACATAATTGTAACATCTTTTTTTTTAAATTGTTTTACCGCACACTGATTTAAGATAAGCAGAAAGAGATCATCAGTGTTTCCCAGGTGACCCAGAAATTTTATTTAATTTTCCTTCATGTAATTAGCTAGCAGATTTGAGCTTTGGATATATCTCTCTGATTAAGAGGCAGGGCCTAAGATGAACACAACACTCATTAAATATGGGTAGATTTTGGTATTGTTTGGTATAAATAATTTATTTCACCTGTCACACTGGTGGGTTTTCGCACAGACGACTCAATATAGTGCAAGCACTGTACATTATTTTGCAACATAAAATAATCTAAAGTGAAGTATGTGCTAGTGGCAATTTATAGCACACAAAAAATCTGCAATAGCTCTTTTTTTTAAAGTGTTTTTGCCTGGTGTTTTTTAATGTGGTAAATACTATTGAAGACTTCAGATGTACATTGTTCAGATACATAACAAGTGGGAGAGGAAAGATATTCTCCTACAGACAAGTGCAAGGGCCTGCCTGAAATGTCCTTCTTTACGAGACAACAGAATACTAATTTGTTATCTTTGTATTATAGTGTACTTTTGGGGGGTTATGGTAAAATATGAATTGGCTGATGGTTGAGTCAAACCATTAGTTAGAGGCTCTACTTGAAAAAAGCATTATACATATTAGGATATAGGCCCACGTCAGCACAATATCGGTTGTGTTAGCTATGTTTGCTCTAATAGTGAAATTAGCTAGCTAACCTGGGATTAGCATTAGCGGCTAACAATTTTTTTTAGCCCCAACTTGGAAATGGAATACTGCTGTAAACTGCTAGTTTGTACGAAACGCATATGAAGTCTTTAAATATATATATATATATATTGCTTTTCGTAATTGTTGCACAGGTGCTTTGAAAATCTGTTGGACCGGTTTACAATGTTGAGAAAGAGCATTTTAGTTTTCTGCCCTATTTTTTCAAAGCGTACTGATTGCTATCGGGACATTATTGTTAGTATAGGACCGATACCCAATCAGTTAAATGTGAAGTTAATATCTGGGAAGTGGAAGCTAGTTAATGGCTATTTCCTAGTAGAACATTGGTTAGCTTTGTATTTGGCTGTTTATCTTTACTTGATTTATTACATTTTTACATTTAGTCAATCAATGGTATTCTGCGTTTTCAAACTTCTGTAACAAAACAATCTTCAGATTTACATTTTAGTCATTTAGCAGATACTCTTATCCAGAGCGACTTGCAGTGAATACAGGAACAATTCTGTCTCGCTAACTAACCGCTGATCCATCTGACCAACCGTTATTAGTTATTACTTGTAATATTGTGCAGATAATCAAATCTGTCTTGCTGGTATAATCATGGAACTTTCTTTAATTACAGTACCTAGCTGTATTCTGTGTATTTTAAGACATTTGGGTTTTACCACCTCCTGCTAAACTACGTGGATGTTGAACATTCCGGTCACATGTGGTTCTCCAAATGCATCAGAGTATAGTCCTGTCACACAAACATATCTTTAGTTTACACACAATTTTACACACTTTGACAATAAATTACTTTTGCCACAACACATTCCACATGATGGACATCAGGCATTAGTCAAAGACTGTTTAAGCTTGTGAACCACATGAACATGTAAAGCATATAAGGTTAAGCCAAGTATACACTACGCTGTCCCAGACAATTTTTAGGTCTGGGACAACTCCCAGATCAGAGGCAAATCAGCTCTCGCTCCCGTCACGATATTCGTTACGTATGAACAGGTCGGAAACGCGTCTAACTTAGTCTTTGAGCTGTCCCAGATGCCCTGATATTTTCAGGCAGTTTTGATATTTTCGGTACATAACCTTGTCGTGCAGGATGTTGTGAATACCTTGAGGAGATTGAGCCAATGAGAGAGCAGAAACCTTTAGGTTTTCAGATATGCATTTTAAATTTGCATTACAGGGAATACCTACACAATTTTTATTTAAATATCTATTTGCTGAGCATAAACCGTCCTTGCTGCCCACTTCTCCCCAACCTTTCTCCTCCATATTTTGCGCCTTTCTACCTCGTGAATTTTTTCCACACAAATGATTGCACAAACAACTTGTATAAAAGCTGCTGGTCTTTTTCAGCCTCAATTTCCGCCAGTCACTTGAAATAAAAAAGTATGCCTATATTGTGTGTTTTCGTGAGACTCATTTTGTCGTAGATCCCGCCAAGTTTGTTTAATCTGTGTACCTCATCAGCACTTGGTGGTGTGAGAACTGCTCTGTCAACAAGACGACAAATTGCAAGATAGAATGTTGTGTAATGTGAGCAGTACAGTACAGCGATTTTGGTAGTTAGAAGTTGTGTAGTGTATGCTTGGCTTTACTTGAATAGGTGTAAAATTTGCATGTTACTAATTCAGCAACAGCCTGGAGTTTAAGTTGTCACTGTAAAGTGGTCTCTGGCATTGTTAGAAATTGGAGACACATCTCAAGGTAACTCACTGTTTTTACCAGCAGCTCTGGCAGCCATTTTGAGCTGCAATAGAAAGCGGTACAAACAGGCAATGTGGCAGTGTATAGTTGGTGTGTGGGGGAGGGGAAGGCAGAGTAAATAGTTAGCTATCAGCTAGCTGGATTAGCCTGCCAGGAGAAAAATACAGTTGGCACCAACATTTTTGGCACCTCTGACTGGCAATGCACAAACAATACTGAAAAAAATATAAACAATAGCATTATAAAGAAACATTTGAGAAATACAGTACTTAACTTAATGTGTCAATGGAACCAACAAAAATCATTTATTGATTAAATTAAATGTCATTCTCCTCCAAATCATGGTTTCACAATCAATGGCACCTTTAAAGGTTATTGTAATTAACATCTACCAAAATCAAATCAGGAATTAAATTCCACTATTTAAGTTAATCTAAGTTTTAAGGAACTCTACTGAGCAATTACATCACTTTCTGTTCCACTAGGGTATAAAAATGAGGTAACACGCATGCAGTATCCCGTTGTCAACCAACACCATTAATAAAATAAAATAACTGGCAGTTCAAAAGAGACGGATGGTTGTAGACCTTCATAAATCTGGTAATGGCTACAAAAGATCCACAAACGATTTAATATATACCACTGAGCAATGTCAGGGCAATTATTTAAAAACATTAAAGATATGGAACAGTTAGAGGACATGCATTTTGCACACCAAGGTAGGGAGAAGAATGGTGAGAGAAGCATCAAAATCCAAAAGAATCACTATGAACGAACTGCAGGCCTTTGTGGCATCTTGGGTTTACCAGGTTTCAAAAAGCACCACCACAGCCTCTTTGGAAGTGTTGCCAGAAGAACGCCCTTTCTGACCCCAAAACACAGATTCAAGTGCTTGGAATTTGTCAAATGTAGAAACAGAGATGCAAACAAGGAGAGGTCCCTCACGCCCACGGTGAAATATGGTGGTGGGTCAGTGATGTTTTGGGGCTGTTTTAATTCCATCTGCACTGGTCAAGATTGATGGCATAATGGATTCCACCAAGTATCAGGCAATTTTGGCTGACAATCTGGTTGCCTCTGCCAGAAGGCTGGGACTTAGGTGGACTTTCCAACAAGACAATAGCCACTTTCTGACCAAGTAGTTACAGGAACGTAGTTATAAGAACAGTCCACTTCTAAACAGTTCTACTAACGGCTCTCCCCCAAAACCGGTTTTGCTATGTGGCTATTTTTTTGGCCAAGTGGCTATTGGAACTGGTAGGAGGGGTAAGGGAGTTACGCAAGCCCTACAACAGTATAGCGTTGTCACTAGACTATAGCTCAGTGGAGATTTTCCAGAAGATTTTTAAAGTCCCTCTGCACCTCCTCGGTGGCGTCAGCCCCACCACCTTCGCATCAGTCCACTTTTCAGAGTTCAGCATTCTGTCCATTCTCGTAGTAATTCACGTAGTCAAGTAATTCAGGTAATATTTTGCCGACACAGACGTCATGGCTTTATTTAAAGACAGCGCGCTGCAAGTTCTGGGATGACAGTGGGCGTGACTTAAGTTGGACCAATCAACGTAGACCTAGGAAAAGAGAAAGACCCTCCCTGAAGTAGGAGCTGAAAGAGTTACAGGAACTGTGGTACGAGGAACAATCCCCACATTGGTCCAGTTGGAACACGAGAAAAAAAGGGTTATAGGAACGTTATGTCTAAGGAACTGCAAGAATCCCTCAGTTCGGAAAGCGGCTAATGACCAAAAACATACCTTAAGATTTGAAGAGGGCAGTTGATTAAGCGCAAACCCAAGAATGTGAAGGATC
Source organism: Umbra pygmaea (assembly GCA_016801145.1). Lineage (NCBI taxonomy): Eukaryota > Metazoa > Chordata > Actinopteri > Esociformes > Umbridae > Umbra > Umbra pygmaea. The sequence goes on along the minus strand of JACXGM010003044.1, from coordinate 11,918 downwards.
TGCATAGAGGAATGGTCTAAAATCCCTCAATGTGTTTCTTAACCTTGTCAAATATTGCAGAAAGAGACTCTATGCTGTTAAATGACAGCTGTATTTTGTTACCCACAACTTGGAAAAGGGTTGTGCAGCTCTAGTAATGCAATTCAACTATTGTTAAATTTTTATGTTTAGTGAAATAGAAATCCTGCAAAAAAAAACATAAAAATGATAATTTATCAGATTAGATGTTGGGCTGAAATTAGCTTTTCTTTCGTTATGGTCACTCTCACACCTACATTGTGTTTTCTGAGTGAATCGAGCACTGGTCCGGTTTGTTTGGGTGTTTTTTAGAACACACCAATCACACCTGGCTTTACATCAATGCCAAATTTCATGCTGATAGATAATAGATAATTTTCCCCAAATCCCGGACAGTGCTATGCCAATTTGCGATGCCTTGTTCTGGAGGCCCGGGGGAAAGTCGGAGAAATTTATTTCTGACCAATGGTTTATTTAAATGTTTGCACTTACTCTTAAGTTGCTATGTAGAAGAGCATCTGTTAAATGACAAAAATGTGAAGTATAAACTTCACTTTGATACGAACCAACCTAACAGACAGGTCAAGTGAGACAATGACCTAAGCTTCTGTTCTCATATCCTCTGTTTTTAGGACACAAATCCCAAAATATTTTTTAAAATGATGAATACTTTACGGAAATTCTTGCCTCACCATTAGTGTAAGTACAAGTTAAATAAATTATGCTTTCATGCTTAAGAACTGCATCAATTGCATTTCTATAAATCTAATACAGAATCAGTATGGAACTTTAGAAAGCAAGGTTCATGTCGCTGCAATGTTGTACCCAAAATTGCTAGAAATTGAAGATAAAGCTTGTGGATACAACCTAGCTATTAACAGCAGCCATGGCATCCATTTTGTGTTGCTGCATAAACGCCAGTGCAGAGTAAGTTTGGGGGAGGGGAAGGCTAAGTGAATAGTTAGCTCTCTGCTAGCTGGATTAGCTTGTAAGGAAAAACACAGACAGACATGATAGTGTAATTTAAACAGAACTCTGAAATATTTAAAGAGTAATGTATTAGTAGATTAAATAGATTTGTTACTTAATTGACTGTGTAGAAGCAATTTGGGGTATTTCATTGTTCATCAAGTAGGTCTAGAATACATTATAATGTTAGTATCCTTTCCTCTTGTATATGGGAAATGATCAATTTGATTTGTATTAAAGAGGAAGGCTATTTGAGGCACAATGAGCTGTTGTCTGTCTTCAAAATCTGAAGATGGGACTGTTTTATAAGTGTGTGTGACTTACACAAGGCATACCTTTTTTTATTTACATGTGTAATTAATTGCTTTTTTTCTCAATGTCAGTGCTAGGATAAGTAAACGACTGCTCATATTTGGGAACTGCAGCAATCAACATGTAAATTGCATGATGTGGCATAAATAGGCATACAATTTGCATGTCTAATTTAGGAGAGTTTCTATTTTAGAAAGCAAGCTTTATCTCACTGCTAAGTGTTTCCTGACATTTTTAGAAATCGGTGATACCTCATGGATAAAACCTAGCTATTAACAGCAGCCATGGTGGCCATTTTGTGTTTCTGCCATATTAAGTGGCACTGTTAGAAAATGTGGCAGTGCAGAGTTGGGGGAGGGGAGCACAGGGTGAATTGTTAGCACTCTGCTAGCTCTATTAGCCTGTTAGGAGAAGTTAACTGCATAAGAAATTGAATACAATATACCAATTTAAAATTTGAGTTTATGGAGGATTTTATTAATTGAATTGTGTTATACATTAAATGTAAAGAGGCCTTTTTTGTATTTTATATGTACTTCAAGCATCTCTACAATGTTTTTCAATTGCACTATTCTTTTGTCTGTATGTTTAGCAAGCAAAAGCCTAATGCAATTTGACAGTACACTTAAAGCAAAGATAATAAGTGGATAAGATGCAGACCTAGAATTAGATCTTTATTTTGTTTTCGAACACACCTTGTTAAGATTAGAGTGAATTAGACAGCAGACATTTTTGGTCTCACTCCAGTCTCCTTTTTAACACCTGGTTTACTTTAAATTTGAATTTATTTAAAGACACATCTCACTAATTCGTGTAGGTAAGTTATGACATGGAACAAGGTGTGTGTCATACACCTTTTTTTTCCCACCTATAACATTCCTGTATTGTTTCTCGCACGTGAGGAGGCAGATGACATCACGACTTTCCATCAGACTAACTCTTTAGGTTTTGCAGTTGTTCTCAATAAAAAATAATGGTGCTAAGGACATTTATTTTAAATAGTTTTTACCAACTTGTATTTACTTGTGTATTTAAATTAATTTCCAACATGAAATTTTAAAATCACCAATGACATATTTTGACCCGATATGCTTGCCTCACAGTCTGTGCTAGCTTAAGTGAAAGGCTGCCCATGCTTGAGGACACCTTCAGCAGTGCTAGAGGCATAATTTCAAGTAACTGGAAAATCAAATATGTTATTTTTTGCGAAGATTAGTTTGGAACCTCATTGGTTTAAATGGAGTTTACAAGCGTTTTTTTTAGTAACGAGTTATAAATCATTTCTAATTTGCACATTTGTAGAACACCTATTCATCATTGTTAATTATTTTTGAATAAACAATTTTTATATATAAAAAAGCGTTTTTCAGAGGTTCTACCTTTTCTCTCCCCTGATGATTGTTATATGATCTGAACCTCCCCTGGCATCTTGAAGTGGTACAGCCCAGCTACGCTGTACTTTTCCACTCAATAATACACAGTCTGACTGAGATCCTGTGTTAGGGGGAGGGGTGTTCCAATGTCTCCTGTGTAGGGCAAAGGTTTACTGGATAGATTCTGATTTTAAGTTTGATTTATTAGTTTTATCTTTTAAACAATTTATTTACATATTTTGGGCTACATTTGTTTACCTAAGTGCAGACCAACTGATTATTCAATGTTCACTGAATAAGACAACAATTAGATAAATATTGTTTAAAAAAATGGAAGATGTAAGTGTAAAGTGGCCTTTTACCATAAATTATACTTTGTACACAGTTCGAGTTCTTTCACACCAATTTTGTATGCCCCATGAACCAGTATACTCTCCCCTCTGATCAACATGGTACAGCCCTGCAGCCAGTTACCCTCCCCCACTGTTTTTTCAGGCTCCCATATGCCTCCGTTTTTGTGCTCACAAGATACAGTGACAATTCAGTACGCTTGTTTTTTTCTATTACTGAAAAAGTGTTGGACAAAAGCTAGATTTTTCTGGCTTTTGAATTTTACATGTTTACATTGTATAGTGTTAGACATTGGTAGATGAGTTAGATTTTAAATAATACACATGCCTAGTTGTTTATGTAAAATCTTATGGATAGACAAAGTCATTGGTGGGTTGAATCTTAGTTTTAGAGAAATACTTACGCCAATAGTCTCTCACCCGTTTTTCATGTAAAGCCTAACAGGTTTTCCGCCTCAGAGACAAAATATTTAATTTGAATAATTGAGATCTGGGGAGAGGATAGATTATAAATATAATTTATTTTTGGTTAATTTGTAAATGATTTAACAGGACAGATTACGGTGTGCTTGTATTGGACTGTAGTTACATAGAAGGTAAAAGAAAGATTCTGCCAACAGATGTCTGCTTCACTTGACCCAACCAACTGTATTCAGTAATACTTGGCATGTTTCACTTCTCAGAGTAGGGTACTCCTAGACCTACCAGATATGTAGATAAGTACGTTTTAGTGCACAGAACTGAACAGATCAGATGATGATGATGACAACTACTGGAAGAAGGTAACCCAAGGGGTCTGACACCACTCCACAAGAATAAGAAATTTGCAATATTTTCCCCGTGGGAAATCAAAAGCAAACTAAGAACTATTTTTTGGCTTGAGTGGAAACGTGTCCAGATACCCTCACTTGCAATTGAAATGTAAAAAAAGATTAGTCAGATTAACATTTGTGTCTGAATTCTGTGATTTTGTTTGTTTTCTACATTGTGGGGATGTCAGATGTCTCAGTGGTTAGGGAGTCGTATTTGTGCGGTTGCCGGTGTGATTCCTGACTGTGCAAAATGTTGTGTCCTTGAGCAAGGCACTTTACCTCAAGTTACTCCAAGGGGATTTCCCTTTTATTGATTAAAAGTCACTCTGGATAAGAGTGTGTGCTAAATGATTAAAATGTAAATCTGGGGAGTGTTTTGTTCCAGAAATCTGAAAATACAGAATACCAATTTTTGTCTTGCATTTTATGTGGTGTAGGCCTACATTATCTTAATCCAGATGTAGAAAATTGGCCTAGCTAATGAGTGAGATTTTACCACTTGAAGGCTGCTCAGATTTTGTGGCTGTTGCTGTAAATTGCTGCAGAACCCTGGTGTGGGGGAGGGGAACGCTTGAAAAATGAGAGCAGCATGTTACCCAAGATGGCCTACACCCTATTTTAGCTTTACTCCAGAAATTTTAGGAGCTGGCTTGAAGGCCTACAGTGCTAAGTAGGAGTAATTCTAGCAAGGCTATATAATGTAGGCCACCATGTCTCTTATCACACACCTACTTGATATGAAGTTCTCAATAGTACTTTACATAAGCTAAATTAATGCTAACCAGTATCACATCCATGGTCAGTTAGCGAAGTACACAGTCCACTGACATCTGTTTCTCTAATACTTGTAGGCTAATGTAGGAAACAGTATAAAATATATTTTAGTCCTTAATCTGAAACTCTTGAGTCTATTAATCCCAGAATCTTTCTAAACTGAAGGTCAGAGTTAAAACTGTAAAGTAGGAAGGAGGGCATTGACTGATTTCCCTCCCCCCCCTTATCTAAATAACATTGCCTCAACTGGTTTCAGCCAGTTTCAGCCGGTTCTTGTTACACTGCCTCTGGATTGGCTAACCGCCTGATTGAGAGAGCTGGAGGGAGGAACATGTTCTCGATGTGCTTGAGTCAATATTTGTTACTTTTTGCGATTTTAAATGTGGTACATTTCTTATTTTAAATATCCCATGGTCATTTACACAGGTGATTGTTATATTCAAACGTTGTGTTTTAAATTTCAAAATATCTGACATAATGTGAGAGGTGTTTTTCGATGTTAGCGATTAATGCATTAACTGACCAACATTATGGATGAGGATCAAACCTAATTACAATTTATAGAAATCAACTGCCTCTTATAGGAAACCATATTTCACTAATTATCTGTAAAATACTGGTACCATTAAGCTGGTAAAGAATACTTTCTGTAAGGTCTTGCAGATCAGTTTATATTAAGTGTCTATAGTGATGACAAACAACCCCCAGGTTGATATATGTATTCTGTGCTGCATGGCTCTGGTGAGTGCAATGGGAGAAACTGCTTGAGGAGTAGCCAAGTAAACTCAACCCTATGTTTTACAATGGGAAGAGAGGCTAATTGTGTGGGCGGACTTGAACTCTGACATACAACGTAACCTCGTCTCCAGGTTGTTGCACATTGGCATGGAACAATAACAACCATATAAAGTTGGACTTAATGAAAATGACCACGAGTGAACTAGTAGTAAATTATTTATGCCACACCAGCTAATTCTAGGCCTAATGTGAAAAAATTTAAAATCCCTTCTACAATTCATGAAAGTACAGACTCAAATCTTCCAAATTATATCATACACGAGACGTCAGGTGGCTCAGGGGTTAGTCAGATTTGTAGTCAGATGGTTGCAGGTTCAATTCCCGATGATGCATATCATCGTGGTGTTCATAGGTAAGGCACTTAACCCTATTTTGCTCCAGGGGAATGTCACTGTATGTACTGTAATGCAAGTCCTTCTCAATAAGAGCGTCTGCTAAAATACTAAAATGTTAATACGCTGCAATTGTACGAGTTATGGGACCGTTATCATGCTTTAAATGTTGACAAACTTGTAGACAAACCTCTGAGAAATTGCTTTTGAAAGGTTTGGACGATTCACAGATATGAATTGTTTATACCCTTTAAAGCCTTAGATCCAATCATATCTTTAACCTGTTCAAGACAGGCAAAACAGTCATTGTTAACAGGCAACTTCAAGAATTTAGATTTTGGTTAGAAATGTTTAAAGAATAGGGCCTCAAATAAAAATGTAAGGCCCTATCCTTAATTATGTATGGCAGCCTTTTAAACAATTTAAATGGTAGTTGAGAAATAACAAAAAAATTGTAACACTGTTTATTTAGTAAAAGCTATAATATGTAAATATTGGCAAAGTGTCTTAGTACTCTTTAGGAGATGTGAACAATGAAATGCTATCCCAAACCATTTAGTGATGTTATAATATATACAGGGTGTGAACATGGCACTTGGTACTTGCATTCCATTGTCTACTGGCCAATATGACAGGGGAAACTGTAAAATGAATAAATACATATTTATTTGATATTACTTAAAACATTACTTGGGTCGGACAGCAATGTATATAATGCTGTTGCTTGTTTCTAAGGAAAGCTAGTCAGGTGAAATGTGGCGACCATATCCCCAGAGTTAAGAAGCCGGCTGCCAGGTCTGCACTAGTAAATTATACAATTATATAATGTCTGTATCCATGATTAGGGCAAGTTAAAACCAGCAACCATGTCACTAACTTTGATGATTCTCTAGTCTACATTTATGATTGGATTCTGATAAGCTGCACATATTCTCCTCATTTTACCAGAGAACCTCACATACACAAAAACACAATGTCTATGGCATTTGCGTTCACAAATTCAAATATTTGAATGAAATTAGGGAAGGAGACAAACTACCTAATTTACATTATTAGGAATAAATATTATACTTTTTTTATCTTCATTCCTCTCATCTCCAAGGACATGCACTCATGCGGGCAGCTGACAATTCTTCCTGGTATTCATGGTTCATGTTGAACATCTCAAGTAGAATAATTGTTAGCTAACATATTTTTGCCATAACATTGTTTTGTGGTTGATTAAAATTGATGAAGAAGCATATACTTGTAGTTATGATGGAAGCTTTGATTATTTCATTAGTAATCCCAGACATTTTCAAATAAGAGATTATTTAGAAGATGAAATGACCAATGTAAATGCTAATTCTACAAATGTTGTGGCTTAAGCTTGGTGTAAAAAGATGAATAAGACAATCAAACTTAAAAGTAGCTGACTAAAAGTAGTAGGAATTTCCAGTACCACACTGATTAGAACAGTTTGTCAATCATCTGAAAACTAACAATCACTTTTTAACGAGTAAAAATCACAGACTTGTGTTCACAACATTAATATGCCAAATATAGGCTATAGGTTAACAATACAAACTTACATGCAGATTGGTAATCAACTGATCTTAGATAAAAGAAAATAACCTGCACACGTGTGTATGCTCCACCACATATCTTTATTACACTAGAATGACAACGGTTCGATCTACAAAAAGCTATTACAACGTTTTGATCTACAAAGGTCTTCGTCAGGTCCCCTGACGAAGCTCTTTGTAGTTCGAAATGTTGTCATTTTAGTGTAAAGATACGTGGTGGAACATGCAAGCGTGTGCGGGTTCTTTTCTTTTATCTTTCATATTCATAGCCCTGCACCCGAACTGACAACACTGATGACATCACCTTAGAGATTTTTATTCAAAGTTTAACAAGGCTAGAATCTTTATAATAATGAGAAATTATATTCTAATACATAATAATAATAAAAAATTATCTTTAGATCAGGCCTTTAAAAATGACTAAATTATCGAAATTATTACCGTAATTCCTCAAAGACCGGGGCCTTTTTTTACCTCTACTGCAGAAGGCAACCAGCTTTTATTTGAAGCAGGCTTTTGTTAGAGGCAGGCCTTTATTTCTAATTCCCTCTGTTTGATAAGTATAATTGGCTATATTTTGTGTAAATTCTTGTTTCAGTTGGCCTTTTATTGCTGCATTACGTTGTTATCGCAATCTCAACACTTCTTGTAACCGTTGCAAATCCAATACGTAGTTGAAAAAAGTTGAAGATTCAATTGCTTGCACTGAATGGGAGCCATGGTATTTCCAATACAGTTACTGCCATCTACCTCTACGTTAATACAAACAACACCAAGCTGAGTAAAACACAGTGCCGCATTTACTGAAATACCAGTAGGACAATTATACTTAGCAATTCCATTTCCTGCTCCCGCGAGCTGCCATTCCGTAAATGTTCCGTCCAACCCGAGTTCCGACTACACTGAGTTAGCGTTTTAACCTGGTAGTGAGTCGCGTCACTTGTGCTAAATTAGGTTTGGAACAAAAACCTACGTAAGTACCATAATCCGAAAAAAGCATGAATATATTGTTGAATCTATTAAAGTGATAGAAATGTACATTACGCTTAATTGGAATGCATATTATATGAAAGGCACCTATAGGAGATTATCCACACGTAATATTCCCCCGGCCTTTCTTTAAGACCGCCTTTATTTGTCCGTGATGACCACGCCCCCGGCCACTATCAGAGGCCAGGCGTTTATTTGACTACCGGTTTTTATTTGAGGAATTACGGTATCTTAGAAATGAAGGAAGTCAATAGTTCTGTGTTATTCAGAACAGCACCAGTTAATTTACTTCAGACCATAGTCAAAGTATTTTCCGATCAACTGAAACTCTGCTATCTGAGATTCCTCAGGTCTGATAGTTTTGAGGGGAAATAGCTTAGTTTTGATAATCACAAATGTCTATTGGGCTAACAGCAGGACAACTAGCTTATCATCAACAGTTTACTGGGCCATCCTGTTAAATACTTCAGTGATATTGAAAGGGAAGACGTCTCCAACCTCTTGACGTTTTTAAAGGTTGGCGAGTTGGCCCTTTAGGTAATTTGCTAAATTTGTTGTGTTAGGATCTTTCATCCGCACTGCTCTGTAGCAGCACTTGCATATGGGGTTGCTTGTATCCTTTGCCGTTCCTTTTTCATTTCTTTGTTCAAGTTTCCAAACACAACTCTTGCTGTATACTTTGTCAAACAAAACCAGTAGCGGATGCAATTAAACTTCAGGGATATCAATCTGTCCAGTTAAGAAGGATATGCGATTGTGAATCAATGTCACCCGTTTTGTTGCAAATTAATTTGGCCACAGATAATTGCTCTCTCCTGATCCTTCCTGAGTGATTCTTCTTCAGTTTTGCATTTTGCTAGTGTCCATGTCACTACTGGTAGCATGAGGCGGTGCCTGCAGCCCATTCAGGTTGCACAGGTAGTCCAGCTCCTCCAGGATGCACGTCCATCCATGCAGTCTCAAGAGCATGGAGGAGATGGCAGGAAATGGGCCATTACACAAGGAGACCTGGACTGGGCCGTAGAAGGTCAACAACCCAGTAGTATGACCGGTATCTGTCTCTTTTTTGTGTGAAGAGGAACAGGAGGAGCACTGCCAGAGCACTACAAAATGACCTCCAGCAGAGAATTGCTGTGCATGTTTCTGACTAAACTGTCAGAAACAGACTCCATGAGGGTGAAATGAGGGCCTGATGTCCTCTAGTGAGACCTGTGCTAACAGGCCAGCATTGTGCAGTTTGATTGGCATTCGCCAGAGAACACCAGAATTGGTAGGTCTGCCATTGGCACTCTGTTCTCCTGACAGCTGAGAGCAGGTTCACACAGAGCAATATGTGACAGATGTGAAAAAGTCTGGAGACACCTGCCTGCAACATCACCCAGCCTGACCAGTTTGGCGGTGGGTCATTGATGGTCTGTGGAAGCAAAACCTTGGAGGGTTGCACAGACCTCCACATGCTAGCCAATGGTACCCTGTTAGGTACCAGGATGAAATCATCAGACTTATCGTCATAACTTACGCTAGTGCAGTGGGCCCTGGGTTCCTCCTGGTCCAGGACAATGCCTGTCCTCACGTGGCCAGAGTGTCTAAGCAGTTCCTGGATGACAGAAGGCATTGGTGCCATTGACTGGCCCTCACGTTCCCCAGACCTGAATCTAATGGAGAACCTCTGGGACATTATGTGTCGTTGCATCCGACACCACCAAGTAGCACCACAGTGTCCAGGAACTCACTGATTCACTGATACAGGTCTGGGAGAAGATCCCCCCCAGGACACCATCCACCATCTCATCAAGAGCATACTCAGACATTGTCGGAAATACATACAAGCACGTGGGGACCATACACACTCCTGAGTTACATGAGTTGCCGTGTTGTGAATTCATGCAGGTTGCAACAGCCTGTGATTTCAATTGTTTGTTTTTTGGTGTGAGTTTGAATCCAGCCCTCAGTCGGTTGGATTCTCATTTTGTTCTCAACAAATTACAGTCAAGATTTCGATATTTAAAAAATATATTTCCTTCATTGAGACCCGATGTGTGATTTGAGTGTTCCCTTAAATTTATTTGAGCAGCGTACTTATGTTTTTACATGGTTTTGTAGAGTTCATGATTACCATGTTTGCACAGTCCACTCTAAAACCAACAATCTCTTATGGAGATCAGAACAACAGTCATTAACCTGAAACTTTGCTTTAACTTCACATCTAATCTGGATGCACAGGACATACTCCGCCCAACAACAGCCCATTGTTTACATTATCTAGCCGAAGGCAAAGATGAAAAAAAGAACATTGAACACTGGTGCCATCTATCTTGCGGGCTCATGTTTAATCTCTGAAGAACAAGTTAGATGACCTATGAGTGAGATTATCATATCAATGGAGCAAAATACTATGTTTTTTGTCAGTTTGGCTAACAAAGGACAGGTTTGAAGATATAGATTTGACTAAAATGCCAACCAATACAAATTTTCACACGATCACATATTTAATTTTATATATAGTACCGGGAGGAAGCGTGGTGTTCTGATCTGAGAGGAGACTGATCTCGTTTCTGTTTATGCGAAATCATTTTAACAATAGCAGCACATTAATAATGAAAATGCTTTATGAACCGTGTCAAGCAGGAGATTAATCTGCTGCCAGGCAACCAAGCAATACAGTAATTGACTTGCAGGACGAGCAGCAAATCCCACAACAAGGGATGTGTAAAATACGTATTTATTTTTTGGCCAATTGCATTTTATTATTTTACACTGTTCTACCGTCAAGAGGATCCTAACTGGCTGCATCATTGTCTGGTACTCAAACACTATTGAGCATGAAGGTAGATTTAGTACTACCAAACTCTGACATCTTATCTGGGACTCATTAGATAGCATTGAGAAGTAATCCACTGTAATGATGGATTATGTCAACAAATGCAATAAAAATGTTGTCCGAAGGTTACCATTCAAACATTCAAAAACCAGAATTTAAGTTGGCTAAAGTGGAGGAAGTACGGTTGGCAGAAATGTTAATCAAACCAGAGATGCACATTGACATCTAATGAGGTTGCAGTGCAGGGCCAAACATCTAGACAGAGAAGAGCAAGAGGGAAAGACACCTCCAAGGAAGATCCTAGACACTTCAGAGAAAGAAACAGAGTATCATGCGGGGACCCGTTTTAGTTCAGCAACATCTATATACACAGGCTTTAGACCCTAGAGGCCTAATGTCAGCTTAATATTGTGGAACGCATATTTAAATTGACCCATCAAGCAATGTAAAGACAATACCAGAGAAAGATGATGTTTTACACTGGCTCAGATGCCCATCACATAATGGACTAGACAAGGAAATCCAACTGTGAAACACCCAGCAAATGCTGACCTCCTGAACGCATCAAACACATTTTATGTTATCTCTGATTAAAGCAATACTGAGCTTAACACAATAGCCTTTTTGAGGTTCCAGAGAATCAATTAATCACACTCTCAGTAGCAGAAGTGAGCTGAACCTTAAATGAAGAAGAACCTGATTAATGCTTGCAAGGCTGTGCCTAGACGAAAAACAAGGCTGTGCCTAGACGAAAAACAAGGCTGTGCCTAGACGAAAAACAGGGCTGTGCCTAGACGAAAAACA